>BSQZ01000105.1:315000-472500 GCA_033239005.1 Lamellibrachia satsuma
TGTGTCACGCCAATCGCAGTCTGCTTTCATTTACCTTTCATGTCAGGTATTTCTTCGTGTCATTCTTTTCTCATAATTTTACCGCCATCCTTATGCCATCTCTCTCCTTCTCTTCATATTCCATATACATAAGCCGTTATTCAACGTCCAGTCCCATATAATGTCTTCCACCCTCCTCCATGCTGCAGGCTCCTGATAACATCCTCCGTCCTACCATACATTTCACACAAATACACGAAACATTCAACTTGATAAATCGGAGTTCCGTTGGTGTTATTTTCGCAATGCCAGTTCCCTTAGCACTTGACAAGCTAATATGGGAAGAACACAATGCTAAGTCAATGCTACTATAAGTCATTTGTGTAACAATTATGACTTCAATAACTTGATTGAAAAATCTGCTGGTGATCCCTCATCTACCACTTAGTAATTCCCATTAAAAAACTGTTTGTTAAACGTGACCTCACTTTTAGGAATACATTTGGACATTGATTTATTATTTAATGTTTAATAAGGAAACCTAGTATATCGGCTTTAATTTACCTTTCTAATAACTTACGAATCACTGATGTTAACCTCAATGGGCAGTAACTTACTTCTCGAATGCCCTTTCAATAATGGTATGATTTTTGCTTCCTTATATAAATTATAATGGCATGATGTTCGCTTCCTTATATAATGGCACGATGTTTGCCTCTTTAAATAATGACATGTGGTTTGCTTGTTTCTATACAAAAGGAAAAACTCCCTCTTTTAATGACATGTTGAACACGTATATGTGAATAATAGTATTTAATATTATTAAAAGTGTATTTTGCAGTCGCGACAGCCAGCTTGTGCGAACACCTGGCTCTTACGCCCGCATGCACAGCTTCCTTTCAATTATTGTTCTGTGTGGTGGATAATATCGATGCATAAAAGTATATAATGATTTGTATTATTTTAAACTACATCTTTCGGATTTTTTAAAAGTACGAAATTGGTTAACACCTTTGACAAAATCTGGTAACGGCCTTGCAAGTCAAAATATTCTATAGAAAACATTCGCTGATAATGTTGCGTTGCTGAAACTGTTATTATGAAATATGCATTGTCAACATAATTACCTCTGCGACGTCCCGTTCACAGCAAACTCGTGACGCTGCAATGCTCCCTGAACACCGTCTGGGACGACAATGTGAAGGGCTGTTTATCGACTTCCCACACCTGCCCCGAAGGTAAATGAAGGCTTTCTCCTTTTATGTTCTACCGTATAAACAAACAAGCAAACAAGGACACCGCCACGTTTGTTTTGGAGCACCTTCCGCATCTCGTATCACCGCTGCAAAGACTTTCGTTTGATATGCAGATTCTACATATCTTTATCTCAAACTCCACATTTGTGTCAATATATCTCTCAATGTCAGCTACGTACAATAACCTGGCAGTACTACTACTTCATTTGCTGGGGAAGCCATGTAAGGCAAAATCAGTGCCTCAAATCGAACAACTCTGACTAGACCATCACCCAGTTATTTTGTTTCCAAAACACCATAATATCCATCTATTGCGCTAGTTGAATAGTTCATATTTTTTTCAGAAATTTCAACATTTACGTTGACATTGTCTGGATGTGGAAACATGTTTATATTAGCAAAATTTTTCAGCTGGTTACCACAATAGTTAATACTATCATATGCTGAGTATTGATATATCATTTTAACAATGTAGCCGATATATTATCGGCAACATTATCAATGATAATGCGGACAATACCTGTGATATTTTTTTACCAGTTGAACAATTCACTGTTGTCCACGTGCGGTCTGTTTGGGTGTGGCGTTTGACGTAATCTACGTCAAACTTAAATAAATATATGTGTGTGTGTGTGTGTGTGTGTGTGTGTGTGTGTGTGTGTGTGTGTGTGTGTGTGTGTGTGTGTGTGTGTGTGTGTGTGTATATATATATAAACATATGTATATATATATATATATATGTGTGTGTGTGTGTGTGTGGTGTGTGTGCGTGTGTGTGTGTGTTCGTGTGCGTGTGCGTGTGCGTGTGCGTGTATGTGCGTACAGTGCTGTCACCTATGCCTTCATTGCAAACTATCACACGCTTAGCGAAATGTCGTCTACATAGTTGAAAACAATCTTAACATCCGTAGTTGATGCATAATTAGTATGTTGTTGTTTAATATCTGATTACCATCGAATTATTTTCGATTGATTTCTAGCACTTGGTTTAGGGAGGTATGTTGGTTAGCTGGTTTTTGTCAAGCATGTGTCCAATTCATTTGTAGTGGGCATGTGTCTGACATGATGTATTGCGTTACTAATGACATGAAACTGAAATGAAACTGAATTGGAATTGGTATCGATATCACGTAATTGCCCACCCCCTTCAAGTCTGGCGCAATTAGCATGAAAAGACTTGTTTCAACACACTGCACCAAAACACCTTTCCGACTCTACGGGTCTAAAGAACACTATTGTAGACTTAACTGTTGCAGTGAGGACGGTTGTCGGGAATGTCTGCATAGACGACTGTTCATATCGTCCCAATGGATACTACCAATCCTGTGATGGTTGCGGCATGTTTGTTGCCTGTAACCAGAGGTAGGATATTCGATAGGGACGTGCAGTGAATGTGCTACGATTTTAATTTAGAGGACATGTGTTTTCATTTTCTTTTAACACATGGGACATCAACATGCTGAAGAGAGAACGCCACGTGCGGCTGCAAACTGAAAAAACTCTTAATGTCCCTTAATCTGCCTGTTTGTTTTTTTACATGATAATGTTGTTGCATTAGTATTTGAACAAATATATGACAAAGGGACAACTAGTAACAGTAGTCATCATTATTAGAGAATAATCTTTACAAACTGGCAAGTTTCGAAAATGTTAATAATTTTAGTAAGTAATCGTTTAATGTAGTTGATTTGAGAAAGAACTTTGATGCCCATGATAATTTTTATTTGTCATGATGCTCATTTTTCCATAGGTTATTTCAATGTTATTCGACTCCTCTTTTTCAATATTTTCTGTCCAGTTGTTCTCTCCAATCTTCACGAACGTTACGTTCATTTCTCAATTATTTTGCTTTATAAGAAAACAATTAAGAAAACTTCCTAGTGCGAATGCATAATAAGAAGTATAAACGCGTGTGTTTAAGCGAACATAGTGTACACTAATTGTAGACTGTATGCGAGATATGATGTTTACATTAAAAGAAGAGACGCAAACTATATATATAGACTATATATCATGTGCACTCTTGATGTCTACGTTCATTTCCTGGCGAGGCGGGGATCACGTCGCGATTTGACCGCCCTCTCGTCGAATTTCAGTTTTGCCACTTTTGTCACAATCTCAGTTGTTCACACATGCGTTTCCCAGGCCTGTTTTCACTCTACCCGTCAACCTTAATTTTGGCGTTCTTGTATCACTTCTTTCGGTTGTCCGTGCTATCACGGTCCATCTCTCTCCGCTCAGTTTATGAATGTGTCACGCGTTGCTTAAACTGTTAACATAGCTTAACATAATTACCTCTGCGACGTCACGTTTGCAGTAAACTCGTGACGTGGCAATGCTCCCTGAACACCGTCTGGGACGACAATGAGAAGGGCTGTCTATCGACTTCCCACACCTGCCCTGAAGGTAAATTAAGGCTTTCTCCTTTTATGTTGTACTGTATAAACAAACAAGCAAACAAGGACACCGCCACGTTGGTCTTGGAGCACCTTCCGCATCTCGTATCACCGCTGCAAAGACTTTAATTTGATGTGCAAATTCTACACATCTTTATCTCAAACTCCACATTTGTGTCAAGATATCTCTCAATGTCAGCTACGTACAATAACCTGGCAGTACTACTACTTCATTTGCTGGGGAAGCCATGTAAGGCAAAATCAGTGCCTCAAATCGAACAACTCTGACTAGACCATCACCCAGTTATTTTGTTTCCCAAACACCATAATATCCATCTATTGCGCTAGTTGAATACTTCATATTTTTTTCAGAAATGTCAACATTTACGTTAACCATTTCTGTATGTGGAAACATGTTTATACTAGCACAATTTTTTTTAGCTGGTTACCACAATAGTTAATACTATCATATACTTAGTATTGATATATCATTTTGACACTGTTGCCGATGTATTGTGGATGTGGATGCGTGTATTGCAGCAATGATAATGCGGACAATATCCGTGATATTGTTTTTACCAGTTGAACAATTCAAAGCTGTCCACGTGTCGTCTGTTTGGGTGTTGGGGACCTGGGCCATTGGCAACGTGACTGGACATAATTGTGAAAATACCAGTTGATAAGTTATTTGTGGAGATAAAGTGTTTGTCAGCTTGTACGACATACATAAGTAAGCCTTGCATTGTGGATGCATGGTGATAGATTAGTACTGAAAGAGAGACGCAGTTACGATCTTCTTTATTTCATATTTCCGAATCGCTCCGGGTCTGTCATGTTGTAAGCACACCTTCTGTATGAGTCGTTTAAACAAGTCGTAGTATATGGATGATCTAGACCGAATTTGTTATACTTGATACGTGTTTAGGTAATGTATACTAAACTTGTAGCAGGGTGCCTATATGATGGCTTGTAAATGACTATCTACATATTGATAATGAAAATGAAAGATATGTTTTCATTATAATACAATTTACGATTCTAACCGAAGTTTAGGCTAAACATCTGACGTACCATTCGTTGTAACTTTCTGTAACTCTGGTAATAGTTGCCAACGTTGACCCCTTGGATGGCAGCACATTAGTTCATGCATGTGTTGGCAGAATAGAATCATAGAATATTTTGTTTGGGTCGATGAAATGGAGCGACGGTTGTGTTGAGCTCCGTCAAAGTGCTGCTCCTAATTTTATTCATACTTAAAAAAAAGTATTTCAAAATTGGAATAATCATTCCATGTATTTGCTGTTTTGGATAATAAAGATAAAGATAAAGAATACTTTATTAATATTAACTGTACCACTGTGCTCTCAAAACAGATCTGCTATTATTCCGTGAGTTATATCCCTTACAATATATCCGCGTCTCTTTCTTTCCTTTGTGGAAAAATGTTAATACGTTCTGCCATCGTTCTTGTTTGACAGTGGATATACCTTCCCTCCCGAAGAGAATCTTAACTGCAGAGCAAATTTCGATATTGGAAAAACGCGGTTGGTGGCCACCGTCAAGCTGGTTTTCGAGAAGGAAGCCCCGACCCACCAGAAGGCCGACGACCACAACAACGACGACGACGACGACGACGACGACGCCGGCGCCCACGACGACCACGACAAAGGCGCCTACTACTACGACCGTCGGCTACGTAGGACCATTTAAAAATGGCTTACCGAATACCTTATATTATCCCGGACTCGGTGGGTTTGAAACCTCTACATAATGGCGTGTTTTTATCTGTAGAAAACAGAAACTATCCATACTGTCCATTTACGTTGGGGAATACAGCTAAATGGTTTTGGCCAGTATTGTATATAATGTAAACGGTAGCACTGTATAAAATCGCTTGGACGACGAGTGGGAGGCACACATAAGTTAGGCCATGATGTCTTTAATATTATCTGTAAGTACGCCGTGAAATGCAGTGCTAAATAGTAGTAGCATGTTGCTAAGATGAGTGAGTATTTTTACCAGGTTAATTACAGTTTACTAACGGGCACGATTTGCTAACGAAGTGCTTGTGCATTTTCCATGCGAATTGCAAAAGTCATCAAATGTGTACTGTGTTTGGTGTTTTACACATCTAGGGGCAACAGCATAATGAGGTTGAGGGAAAGCAACGCCATTGCAAGATGACTATAATTTGTGATACTTTCGGATGAAGTGACATATCCACTGGAACCAACATTGCGAAATTGTTATAATTTTGAGCATGGAACATCAATATGTGAAAAAAGTATGCGACCGAGAGGAACCAAACTCAGAATTATAGTGATAGCGACACACTGCAGCAAAACAAACATAAGCAACTGAAAACATGGCTGATGTGGAGGTGGTCGTGACCAAAGTTCTCATACCGTCACCATAAGCAATGGGCAAAGTTCTCCCTCTCTTGGGCGCGTTTTTTCGACGCCGATTTAGTGTCTACTCTTACTGTAATATGTCGCTGCCGCGGGACTACCTTCGTGACGTCATTGTTATCTTTACTGCTGATATTGCAGGCCCGTTGCAATGCGTAGACACCACCGAGGGTTACGAATACAAAGGACACAAAAGCACAACCGCATCAGGCAGGACGTGCCAACACTGGGCCTCTCAAAAGGTCGGTGCATCGACACAAGTGTCACTAACGCGTTATATAAATATAACTTTGAAAATTGAGATTTGAGCATTTGAGGAATATCTGGTAAAAATATAAGAGATATGCTGATCAACTAGTGGACGGTCCATCCAGTGATTTGATTTGGATTAAAACAACAGCCATGAGCGGGAAGCTTCAAAGAGATGTGAAACTGTTCTGCCATTGCCACCAAATGGGAAAGTAAGACTTGAACAATTCAACAAACGTTTGACCACCCTAATATATATATATATATATATATATATATATATATATATATATATATATATATATATATATATATATATATATATATATATATATATATATATATATATACATACATACATACATACATACATACATACATACATACATACATACATACATACATACATACATACATACATACATACATACATACATACATACATACATACATACATAAATATATATGGTGTTGGATATGTCCCTGATGCAGGCGTTGTGCTCCTCTGGGCCTTGGGTCAGAGTGGTGGAAGAAATTTGCTGGGTTGATGTCTACAAGGCTTTTGTTGATTAAATTCCAATGTGAGGCGCACCAATGTGGTGTAATTAGCTTGACTTTAAGGGTACACCCTCTGAAGTTTCTTCGCAGAAATTCCATTGTCCGGTTTCCTCTTGGTGCTACATCCTCTACATGGCTGGACCAGGAGAAATCTCTGCTGATGTAGTTGCCCAAATATTTGCTGACGCTTCTCGTTTCCAGTGTTTGACCATAGCGAGAGTAGCTGGATGTTAGGGTTTCTTTTCGTTTGTTGGACATGATCCGGATGACGTTGCATTTGCTTGTGTTGAAGGTCATTTGCGAGGTGTGTTCCCACTCTTCCAGTGAAACAAGGTCTTGTTGAAGTAGGGACTGGTTTTGGTGGTCCTTAATTCTTCTGAAGAGAAGGCTGTCATATGTAAACAGTAAGGCATTGGAATATCGGACAGCATCAGATAGGTCGTTGATATAGGTCAGTAAGAGAAGGGGACTTAGGACAGTGCCTTGTGGTACACGTTGCTTGTCATGCCCGTGTTGACGTATAGAATGGGCACATGGGGCTTAACGAAAGCAGAACTGGATAGCCTAGGCATGTACCACCGTCGTCACCTGCGCATCCACTGGCCACATCGCATTTCAAAAGATGAGCTGTGCCGCCTGTGTCGATGCCACCCAATCAGCCGATGCCACCCAATCAGCTGATGCCACCCAATCAGCCAAGCCGTCCTGACAGCTCGATGGCGTCTTATGGCGCCCGAAGCACCCACTCAGATCGCGATTGACAACTACTTTGTCAACTCTGGCTCCACGTCGAGGCCAACTATTATTAGTTATTACTGGATACTTTTATAGATTCGCATATTTTCATGACAAATGCATGTCGAGATAACTGAGTATGACTTATTATTTTGCAGTCAAAATGTAACGTAGATCACGAAATATGCGTGACATTGGTCTCGAACATGTTAAACAATAAAATGTTAAACTGTCCTTAAGACTGCTTTTTACTGACGTCTGTGTTTTTCGTTGTACAAAGGACAGCGTTTTTTGAAGCAGCATACCATTCAGCGGAAAGTCCTTCTGTTGGCAACTGACTTATCGAAAGTTCAGCAGTTGTTCATCTATATAAAAATACATTGTTCATCTATATAAAAATACACAGTATTATAACACAACACCTTGCCAATTTTGTCTCTAGCACACACTGATATACGCAGACAATATTTACATTTTGTTAGTATGCACTAAATTGAGAAATAAATTTGCTCTTGTTTTAATAACACGCGGTATCCAGTCCTTGGGACTGCTCAAAGCGCTTTACACGTCACCTCCTGGCAGACCTGTTCATTACAACGCCATATCGGCTTTTGTAGGAAACATTCGGCCAGTTGCAACTACTGCACGAATACTATTCGTTCACATATCCACCTCTGTCTGTAGCTAGGTACTCATTCATACAGCTGAGTGAACTCTGGCAACGTGGGGTGAACGAAATTGTCATCTTGGTATAATACTGATTTGTTTTATCCGGAGTATTTCTCTACCTGAACTTAACGAATATCAACGATATCAAATTGAAAATGGTTGTACACATTTGTCTGCACTTTGTTGGCTTCATTTCTACGGGTTTTTAGCATAGGAAAAGAATGCTCGTCATTTGCTTAAATTATCCGTTACATCACGTCATGGACAGTTGATAGCCAGATTGCTTTATGTTGTCATTCTATTCCCCACAGCCCCACGGACACGCGAATTGCAAGCTACAAGGCCGAAGCAACTACTGCACCAACGTTAACAACCCACAGTGTCGAGAAGCCAAGCCCTGGTGCTACACGGCGGATCCTAGCATGCGCTGGGAGTTATGCGACATTCCCAAGTGTCTAGGTGATATAGCAACCAAAAACCGAGTCATGTAGTTTAGCATGTGTTGATGTTATACACTTATTGAACGATACTAGGTTTTATGCAAGAGTTGCTTCATAATGTCTTAAAACAACGACATAGTTTTGTCCTCACAAAATTAATTAGTGGACAGTGTCAAAATATATTAACCATTGGGTAACAGTGATCATAATCAAATGCATGTTGACAAGAAAGAAAAATCAGAATTCATCAAAATTTTAATCAATACAGAGCAACTTCCATAAAGGTATCTCAACATGGATTCCTAAAAGCGAAGTCATGCTTAACCAATATGTTATGTTTTACGTGAAATTACTAAGTGGAAAGATAAGGGGTCACCGGTAGGTATTATCTACTTAGAATTTCATGAAGCTTTCCACAAAGGGACACATCAAAGACTATTACTTAAATTGGATATTAATTTTGAATAGTGTACCACAAGGATTATTATTAGGACCATTATTATTCGTAATATGTTTCAATGACTTGGACAATAATAATATAACGAGCTAGGTACTGCAATTTGCGTATGACACAAACGTGTTTGGAAATGTTAGACATCATGGAGATAAACAACGTTCACAAAACGATCTAGACAAATTAGTGAAACAGTCTAAAAATGGCAGATGTTATTCAATGTTGGGAAATGTGAATGCCTACACGCAGGAAATAAGGAAAACGAGCAATTGCACCTCTGTAGAAAAGAATAGTTAGGCCTCGTTTAGAATACCTTTTTTGGAGACCACGTCGCAACAAGGATGCAAATATGTTAGAACGAACACAGTGGATACCTTAGCTACGAAGAACGCCTAATGTAGTTAAACAACCCTAGAGAGAAGGAGGTCAATAGGAAATCAAATTGGAATGTGTAAGATATTGAATGGGTATGAGCATATTGATACGTTTTCTTGCTTAAGAAATATAATATAACTAGAAGATACCAAATATCATTAGTGAAGGATCAGGGTTAATTGTATATCAGAACGTACTCATTCACACAGAGGAAAATAATGTAATTGAACACAATATCTACATATTGTATAAATTCCAGCAGCGTGAATATGTTTAAAAACAAAAGTGACAAATATATCAGATGGGCGAATTGCACATGCTTGAAACATCGTTGGACTCTCGTTGAGCCAATGGATCCTCGTCCACTTGCCATCTGGGTACTTTGTCTTATATCGCATTCATGTATAATCTTGTTAAACTAATTAATGCAATTATAATTATGTTATATCATACAAGCGTCTCTAATACTTATAAATGTAGCCACGCAGCATCTCATGGTGGTGGTAGTGGTACTGGTGGCGTTGATCATAAGACTCGATTTACCAGTCGCTAGAACGTCTTCATTTGTCTTGCAGTGTGCAACGGCAAAGACGGGTCCAGGTGTTTGCGGTCGTGCACATTCGACGGCATTTTTCAGAGTTGCCACGGCTGTCGCATGTACGCCACGTGTTCCGGCGGGGTCATGAGGGAATGGAACTATTGTCCGAGCGGCCTAGTGTGGGACGACGACTTGAAGAGTTGCGCTTATCAGTCGTCCACTTGCAGAGAGTGTTGATCATGGTACGCCGGTTTCCGATGTCTGAATATCGAGTTAATCGGTGTATAGCAGATCACTGAAAGTGTGCACAATAATAGAAATATACCAAAAAGAACGATGTTTAATTAGTACCTATTAGGGGTGGCCCGTGTCCACAAGCACATAAATCTCTTCCATCTTGCACGCAGGATTTAGTTTGTGGATAATTAGGCCTAATTGTAATGCACATTTAATACGACGTAAGTAGCGACTGACCTGTTGTCTTTCGAAGTTTCGATTTAACTTTCTCGCTCATAACTTGACGTAAATAAGGGGAATAAAAAAAATTGAGCTAGGTGTTTGCCTTTATAACATTTATAGAAAAACGATTTCACTAAACCAAGTTGCGGTGTCGCATCGGATGCAACTGAATTTTAGTACATCAGCTTAAATTAGGCGTAAAACCAAAAATAATGGACTGTCTTGAGCATATTATACATACTAGCTATGCCAAGGCTGATGGTAAACCTATGTTTGTATTATGAGTAATTAATACGCGTGTTGTTATGCAATATGACATGATGCGACAGTCGCTAATCAAATGGCCATTCTAGCAAATACTGGACGGTACCGTTGGAATTATTGGGGTCGATTTAGGAGGGCAGATATACTTAGGTATTTTCCACAGTCAACATAAGTATAATAAAATGTGATATTTTGGTAGATTGGTGGCCATCTTGGATTTTGCTCCAATTCATCCCTTACAGCATGTATATATAAAATAGTATATATATATATATATATATATATATATATATATATATATATATATATATATATACACACACACATGTTGTCCCAAAGCGGTTGACTGTTGCAATGGATGCGACATCTATCCCCAACCCTACGTCAGCCACAACATATGTAGGATACATTTAGATTATTAACCACTCTATATATGAAAACAATACCCAAACGATATAGATAGACAGTCTGCGACAGAAGCTTTAGGAACACTTTATTATATTTACCCGGCATAGCACTGGACAAAAAGGCAACCACTGCAAGAGCTTATGACTACTTGTGACTACTTATGACTACTTGTGACTACTTATAACTACTTGCACTACAATACAAATGCTGGTAGGCAATGTCAATAGCAATGACAACTTCACGCACAATCATGTACGAAGCGTTCGGTGGAAGCTTAACGTAGATCACATATCAATCGTTGAAACACGCATAGCGTTGCTAATAGGTGTACATATTTTTGTACTGACTTACGTAATGTGTGCGATAAACGTCCACATAAATTCTTTCATAGAACCCCCATCCCCGGGGGAATTGGGGGAATACATTTATTTGTACGAACCATCGATATATGCCCGTATGTACGCTTACACAAGTTCAGCCCAATGCATGCGAAAAAAACTTACCGAGATATAAGGTGGCACACGAAAAAAGTCACAAACTACTTTCTATAATATATATCGCAACACATTTTCCGAGATTTGTGGTGATTGTCTTAGGTCGGTTACTAGTTAGTCTTTCAATAAAGTAACTCTCCATATAACGAAATATGTGACATGAGTTAACAGTAATTAGAGTTAGAGTTGTCAATAACTAGGTGACCTTTAGTTTCTTTTCACAGTTCTCGTTCGATAACCGGAGCACTTCGGTTGCAACCGACTTGCACGAACGCCCCGAAGACGAACCCAGCACCTCGCGCGATCTCCGCTGTCGATGGCGCCTCAAACGGCACTGACATTGATTTGACTTGATCTTCTATTAACATTACATTTAACAAGATTGTCATCCAAAGCACAACTAAACAACTTCAGACGGCAATTGGACAAGTGGATAAGTGGATAAGTGGACAAGTGGACAAGTTGATAAGTGGATAAGTGGATAAATGGATAAGTGGATAAGTGGATAAGTGGACAAGTTGATAAGTGGATAAGTGGATAAGGAAGTAAATTGGCTTGTCGAGGGTTCGACGATTATTCATCTACGTGCAGCCCTCCATTCTGATATATTTGACAATTTTGTTTTTATATATATTCACGCTGCTAACATTTATACAATCAGTTGATAATTTCACTCATTCATTTATCGTATTTGGTGAGAATGTATACTCTAAATTCTAATCAGACAGCTTACATGAAAATGAACCTATATAAGATTAAAGCGATATTGATGTATTTGCATGAAACGAACTGCTGTAAGATGATAACTGAATTAATAAAGTATATACTGTCAGTTGTTAACAGTGAAATAATGGAATAGTCTCAAGACTGTAATATCACAAATTGTAACACGTCTTCATGTTGCATGCGCTCAATGTTACTGTCATCCAATAACGTGTGGCACCACTAACAAGTCGATGTTTCAAGAGGGGTACAAACGTCACACACGAAAGTGCAGTTTACTGAGAATACGTCCGATTATTTGTGCTACTCCACCATCGGTAAGGATGTTCCATGTAATATTTACCATACACGCCTAATTGATGTTAATCAATATTAAGAACTAATTTATCTACCGTCTCAGCTCAGTCAGTTGTCATTAGGTTTGTTTATCTATAGCGTCTGCTCCAATTACTAACTACACAAATGACGTGAAATACAGTACCGGTGTTCCTGCGGAAAGAGCGAGTGTGGGTGCGCAGTCGCGAATGACAATGGGGATCCGTGAAACAGCGTAAGTTTGGAGCTCGCGAAACTACTGCGGAGGAAGGCGGTGAAAACCGGCGGACAATAAGTTTCAAACATCTCTAGTTTACTTTCACAGCATATTAAATGATGACATCCATAGCCGCATATCCAATGGACATTATAAATGGTTCATGGTGCGATGATGTTTTTATATGCATATATATATGATGAAGTTTTTATATGCATATATATATATATATATATATATATATATATATATATATATATATATATATATATATATATATATATAGAGAGAGAGAGAGAGAGAGAGAGAGAGAGAGAGAAAGAGAGAAACATGCAATTGTTCACATCAAAGCAATATTCTCCTAGTGAAGATTGCATTAAACTGTAACTTATATGTAAAGTAACTTAAGAGATGGACACCAAAACGGGACATTTATAAGTGCACCACAGTGGAATTAGACTAATCCGTCGATAGGCTGATGAAACAAGCTTTCTTTCATAGACATTATTTGATAAGAATGTGAAATGACTATGTGAAAAGGTGTGGATATGTCACGAAGGACTGTTACCGAGTCCGGCTAGACGTGAAGGTGGAGTTACGAATGTTCCTGTTCATTTTTCTTTTGAAGCGCACTTTGTGGTCATCCTTTCAATAGCGTGTTTAGATGTTTCTAATGGGATGTTAGCTAATTTAATTTTCATCGTATAGTTTGAGTTAAATTTATGATAACTTGGTTTTATGAATCTATATGTGAACGTTGTCGTAACGAATGCAAGTCTACTTCAAATGCTAATACATACATACATATATCATGACATATGTTAGTTTGGTATACATATATATATATATATATATATATATATATATATATATATATATATATATATATATATATATATACATCGAAATCGAAATATTGGGTTTATCAGGAGAAACATATCATACAAGGACAAAAGCTAATTATATATGTGTATAAAGCAATATACCTGATTTAGAATACCGTATACAAGCGTGGAGACCATATCGCAACAAGGATATAGATACGCTTGAACGCATACAGCGGAAAGCAACTACTTTTTTCCAGAACTGAAAGACCTTTGTTATAAAGAATACTTGAAAGAATGTGTTTTAATATTTCTACAGACAAGGAGGTTAAGAGGGGATCAGATTGACGTTTTTAAGATATTGAATGGGTAAGGAAATATTAATAGAAATATGTTTTTCTCATTCAAAAAACATTCTAGAACTAGAAGAAATGAGGTAAAACTAGTAATACTCGTTGTCACAGAGGACAAAAAATGAATGGAACAAATTGGCTATGCATTGTGTAACTGCTAGCAGCGTGAATATATTTAAAAACAAGGTTGACACATACCTCAAGAGGGCGGCGGGTTACAAGTAAAAAAACATTGTTGGCCTTTCGATAAGCCATTGGTTTCCTTGTCCACTTGCCATCTCTATGCCTTTGGCTTGAATTGCCAATCTTGTTAATTATTTTAACATATATTTGGGAACGCTAACATTGAAGAGTTCCGTTTCGTCTGACATATGGTTGGGGCGCTGAAATTGATGAGTTCAGCTTCTTCAGGCAAATGCTGGGACTGGAGTTCAGTTTTGTCAGACAATTTTGTTTGGGGCCGATGAGACTGATGAGAAAACATACTTTCGCTTGAGTGAAGACATTCCACGCTAAGATCTACATTGAACAATTATGACAGTGTGGACAGTGGTTTTCAACATTGTCAATTTCTTTCGTAATCATGAATCCAGCAAGACATATTCCGTCAATGTTCAGTGAGGATGAAACACAGGGCATGAAAGTACAAAGGCCAGTCTGATTACAAACATGAAGGAAGAGACCACGGTGAAAATGTTCCTGATCGAACAAAATAGAAGTGAAAGATGCTAGTATTGGTGAGTGCTTTGTACGCCATTGATCCGTCTACAAAGATGATATAAAGAATATATATCATACCCTGGTCTACTGCGACCAGTAGCCCCCACAATAAGGGCCCCCACAAAATCAGCCATGAATGTGACACCGTCTCAAAGCGGTGTAGGGCGAACAGGATGAAGTGACCGTCATAAAATACGGAAGTATCGCCATCTAGCGTATTTTTTAAATTTTAATTTTGACTTTCAAAAACTCATAAACTTACTCATTCACTTAGTGCCACACATACACTTAGTGCTACTCGTACACTTAGTGTTACTGTTCCAAATATCCTTGGTTTTTGAAGTAATTGCATGTGATTTAGACTTGGAGAATTCGTTCGTGCCCAACAGAGACGTTAAGTGTTAAAACTCATTCGGTCTTTCGACAATGTTTACATACTGCACTGGCGTATTTCCTGTTACTTGCTAACTTACTTTTGTATGTCACACAAGTCAAATCTCATTTTGACATGTTCCGTTTTAATAAATATGACATTATATTATTTTAGAGCCTAATGGTTACTTAGCAGCGAGTGTGTGACAATACATTCACTTAATTTGCTTCTTAGGAGTCTAGCTTCTTACAGGCGTATGTGTGTACATTCAGTACAGTTCTAGCTTCTTACAGGCGTATGTGTGTACATTCAGTACAGTCATAGTTTCTTACAGGCGTACGTGTGTACATTCAGTACAGTTCTACCTTCTTACAGTCGTATGTGTGTACATTCAGTACAGTCATAGCTTCTTACAGGCGTATGTGTGTACATTCAGTACAGTTCTATCTTCTCTCAGGCGTATGTGTGTACATTCAGTAGAGTTGTTTCCAACGCCCTTCCGAAGGGGCGAAACGTACTGAATAATGTAATTCACCATGCATCCAGTGATGGCACAATATATGAGTTATATTAAAGCATCAGATATTACGATATGTGGTGAGCTTATATACAAAAGAAACATGACATTTTGCATAATAATAATAATAATAATAAATATTACTATTATAATAATTAATATTATAAGTAGGCATCATTAGTATCATATGTTGCAATACATTCTATATTATACAGTAGAAATAAACTATTTATGCCAATAAAAAACGCAAAAATGAGTGTATACAATAGCAGCTTTTATTTCCCCGCTCATTTGAAAGTTCACGCATAACTCAGCCTTAAACTCCACTACTCGTCTAAAACAAACACCCACGGAAATCGTCAATAAAAAACGTATAGTCCACACGTGGACTGTGGCGGATCATAGTCGATGGTGGTATTTATTTATTATTAGTAATATTATATATGTTTACTTAAAATGATATATAGATGTTCGCATTGATGTAATTCGTCATAGTAATGATTTCGCGACAGCTTGAAGGAACGTATCCGGACCACACTTTTGTATCAGATGTGATATGTAGACATTAACACAATCATTGTCACTGTATTTAGCCATATAACACATTTCATATTATTTAATGATCCTAGCCAAATTAATGATTAAACTTGAATATGATTTTTTGGCCAAACGAATTAGTAATACTGCGAAAACACAAATAATAATAATACACTTCTATGGCGCCTATATCCTCAGGAACCTAAGACCCGAGACGCAACAAAACAGCATCATTAAGCAAATTCGTGAACATGAATGTGCAAAAGTCATTATCAGAAAGGGGGACCACCAAATATATATATATATATATATATATATATATATATATATATATATATATATATATATATATATATATATATATATATATATATATATATATATATATATATATATATATATATATATATATATATATATATATATATATATATATATATATATGTATATATATATATATATATATATATATATATATATATATATATATATATATATATATATATATATATATATATATATATATATATATATATATATATATATATATAGTGGAAATGCAATTTGGAATAAATAAATATTTTTCAGAAGGTAGCTAAAGTTTCAGATGATTTCAAAATGATGGGGAGTTCATTCCAGACATTAGGCAGAAAAAGCACGTTTGTCCAAGTTAATTATAGTTTTAGGAACAATACGTTGTGAAATGGATGATCTACGCTGCCTACGGATATTTGAGAGATGCAGGATACTAGCCCAATTAGGGTGGTTGTTGTGTGCACAGAGCACACGATGTGTAAAAGTGGACAGTTTAAAATGAGATTATTGTGCATTTGATTGTGAAAGTGATATGTAAACATGTGTGTCATCAACATACAGATGACTAACGGAAGTGATGGTTTGCCTGAGAGACTTAGTGTATAAGCTAAACAGAACAGGGCAAACACGGATCCTTGCGAGATTCCGAATGGGAGGTATGGACACGTTTGTGTGGCAGATTTATATAACTATGCCAATATCACATACTTCCTTTCTTGCATAATTTAACTGTGCTCAAATGTGCCGAATTTAATATGATCAACACAACTCTACTTTACATATATTTACTATAAACAAACTTTTTGCCGCCTTATTTATTTGGCGATCAACGCCGATATAAGATATTGTGTTACATTAAAGGCCAGGTCAGCATCGGGCTTTACCTTCGTCAGCCAAGCCTTGAAAATCCATTTGTCTGTCACAACGTTTTCAATCGATTACAGTTCACACATATCAAATGACATACCGAGGGGTATGTTATCGCTGCAAGAAATACACCAGTTGATCCCATAATTGTTTTCCAGTTTGCCTCGTTTTCGATCTGCGATGGCAAAGTGTGAGATAGATCAATTATTGCGCGAAAACTATTCGTTCACATATTCACCACTGTCTGTAGCCAGGTGCTCATTTATACAGCTGAGTGAACATCTTAAGCTCAATCCTCGGTAACGCGGAGTGAAAGACGTTGGCCAACATTCGATACGGCAACACGAGGATTCGAAACCTGGTTCAATCGATTGGGAGCTCGACGTTCTAATCGCTTGGTGCATCGTGCCCCACGCTGACCTGCCTAACTATAATATGTTATTCCAGTGTCATGGCATTTATTCCCACGGACCCCTATCTTGCTAAAACGACTAACACAATGTTTTCATCCGAAGACGTACTGGGTAATTGACGGTACCAAGATAACTAGACGATGTTGACAATCGGTGACGTTTTTATTGTCGCTGTTGTGATAACTACGTACGGCATAATTCAACTAAACATAGCAAAGTGAACATTTGGTGGCAGCATCTTCCTGAGGCAGACTGGTTCAACGCATCTGTCGCTGAAGCTGATACAGCGCGAGATGGCTGCTGGAAGAATCGTCATCACTTTGATTCTGATCGCTTCGTTTGCAGGTAAAATGACGCGGAACATGGTTTCTTTACTAATTACTTTTTAACATTTAAATAGTAAAATTTATATAAAACAAGCCAAAACACTTATGATCACGTTAGATTAGTACAAAGTCTTCAATGCAGTTGCGCTAGTTTGGGGTGTGACGTCACTAATGACATATATCGTGGTAATGCAGATGATTTTTGAGGGTTGTCTCTGGCTGATAATATTATAATGTTGTATAATTTGGATCAAATAAACACGTATTTGGATTCCAAGGTGATGTAGTTCTTATGATATGGGAAAAATTGTTTTGATGACCGCATTCTTAATAATATTTAAAACCGTTGACGTTGAAAATATATACTTTTGATACCAACATTACGGCTCTACTGCGGTTGTAATGAAAAATTGCCTTCTTCGCCAAAATCTGCGATGGCCCTCCAGGAAAAATATCTTAGTACGATCTATGGGTGTGCCACGTTTCATGTTGGTATCACAAAATGCACAATGGTTTACATACGTCTGCTGTACTGTGTATCAGGTCAACCACTGTAGAAGGCGCTGCATGCCATCAGGGGCGTGGGGATTTTGGCACTATATCAGAAAATCATCAGGGTTCTAAATAGTTATTTTTTACCTAACTACAACACTGTTGTCGATTAGCTGTTGCATCTTGGACGGTCGTCGAGAAGATCTGCGTGGACGATTGCTCTGGTCGCACCCTCGGATACTTCCAATCCTGTGATGGCTGCGGCGTGTTTGTTGCCTGTGTCTGGGGGTAAGAAATTTCCATAGGACGAGCAGTAGTTGAAAAACACAGTCAAGCACACAGTCACGCACACACACACACACACACACACACACACACACACACACACACACACACACACACACACACACACACACACACACACACACACACACACACACACACACACACACACATACACACACACATACTTGAAAAAAATTCACGAAACGTTCAGTAATGAGGTTCAGAGGGAAGTAAAATAAACATAGTCTTATAACTTCTTACGTTTTGTCGTATGAAGAGACAATATTGAGATAATCAGGAAATAAGATTTGGCAGACTAACTCCTAAAAGCAGTTGACATTTAGGAGAATTTGTAAGTACGTGTATATACAGTTCCTTGTAGTTTGAGAAGTCATTAATTTATTTAATATATAACTACTTGAGATATTTCACTTTCAATACAATGTCATGTACAATGATAACTGTGTGCCTGGGACATACATATTAAAGTAGGGTTTCCCAAATAGTCCTAATCAAGACGCATACGCACGACCTGATCACAACCGTGTACTCAGTTTAAGTTCAAGAACTTGTTGTATTGCTATCTGTACATTTACACCTTTTTCTGTGTCCAACGTTTTGAAATGTCCAAATCTCCAGCTATTATACTGGGCATTTCATTACCTGTGTTTATTACATAAGCCCATACTCTCAAAGAGCAACCAGCGTTGTACAAAAGAATACATACATTCGTATTGCAAATGTTCAATGCTACTAAGATACTACTACTACATATTTACCCTTGCGTCGTCACGTTCGCAGCAAACTCTACACGTTTAAATGCTCCCGAAACAACGTCTGGGACGACTATTGGAAGGCCTGTCAACGGAGTTCCCAGACCTGCCCGCAAGGTAAATAAACGCTTTGTCTAAGCAATATTGTCGCTGCCAGACGATATAGGTAACCACGGCTTACAAGTACTTTCTCTAAGTCCTGTATCACCATTACCTTAAAAATGGAAATACAAAAAAAAACAGTGACACCGCCAGTTTTATCTTGAAAGTGACGTTCGTAGGCTGGTATGCCGTTAGACTACGCTTGCGTGGAAATGTGGCTTTATTGCAAAAAGGCAAGATACAGAATTTGTAAATTAAACGTTTGTTGAAATGTGCTTTATCGATTTAAGTTATAATTATATTCAGAGGTATGGTTTCTCAATAGTCGCTAAAAATGGGTATCCATACATCCAACAAGATAATATCGACTACTGCATACTGGCGGTTACTGAACAATCGTATATAACACACGCGTGACGTTGTGAATACAGTGTTGCGACTCCATCGGAGATGAAAAGCTGAAAGCATCTAACGAGTAGCATACAATACATACATGCATGCATGAATGCATACATACATACCACACACACACTCACACACACACACACACACACACACACACACACACACACACACACACACACACACACAAACACACATACACACACACACACAAACACACATACACACACACACACACACACACACACGCACACACACACATCACACACACACACACAAACACACATATATACACACACCACACACACCACACACACACCACACACACACACACACACACACACACACACACACACCACACAACGCACACACACGCACACACATACACACACGCACGCACCCACACAAACACACACACACACACGTACACATGCACACGCACACATACACACTATAGTTGTGTTATAATAAGACGTGTTCAAGAAAATGAAAATGCAAGTTGATTACTGAGTTTCATACGTTTTGCTAACAACATTTTCGTTGGAATGATTGTGTCAACAGTATTATTACCAAAACACACAACGACTTTGACAATGCTACATACTGAACTACAATGTTTCGCGGGATATTGTTATTGTCATATTAGTTCTAAACAGAGAACGAGACATGTGTTGATGTGATATGACCGCCTTTTGATAGCTCATATATTGTTGTTGCAAGTTATTTTGTTTTGTATACGAATGATTTCAAGTTGTGCTATCAGGCATAACAACTTCTTTATTTACGCTTGCGACTTTATTAATAAGCAGACGTTTTGCTTTGGACAGTCCACGTATTCGACCCCTTGTGTATATATTGCTGTAGGTATTATGACTAGGATGCTAGTGGATTGCATGCGTTTTCTCGGCTAGAGTTTTCGTTTTCCGAACATTCATGAAATGCTCACTTCTCGTTCTCTTACACGTTCTTAGTTATGACCTATGTATTAGTCAACATTTCCTTCAATCAACTGTTTTCCTACTGTATTTCGTTTTATAATCATTTGTTATTGTGCAATCACTAGGACTATCCCTAAAGCTACTTGTGGATGATTTAGACTTAATCATCAAAATAATCATCGTGCTTATTAAATTGTCCCGTATTTTGTATCAAGCTGTTCTTTAAGCAAAACCTGCTTTGACATTCTAATTAGAACATCCACCGACACGTCCGGTCCATGCGGACGTTTGAACATAACACTAATTCAGGTACCTGTCACATTATTGTCATTAAATCATCAAACTGTTTTCATATATATATATTTTATTCTTGTGCATTTTATTTAACAATATTCGTAATTTGCAACGCTATTGATTAATCTTGTATGTATGAATATTGTCTTTGCTGTGTGGACATTTATCTAATATGCACGTTTTGTTCTTGTTCGACAGTGGAACAGAAAGCCGCCATCGTACCAGGCGGCTATAATTCGGCACACGCTGAAATCGGATCGCAGCGCTTCTTCGGGGCCATACTATCATTTCTAAACCCGGCCGCCGGTCTAGCCTTGAAAATATTAGGCAGCCGTTCGAAACCCACCAGGGCGCCGGCTCCTCCGCCTAGACACTATCCCGATCCGACCTGGCCAATGCACCCGCCGACCACTCCACCCCCGGCCATGCCCACGTACCCGCCGACCACTCCACCCCCGGCCATGCCCACGTACCCGCCGACCACTCCACCTGACACCGGTCTGGGTACAATAGGTGGGTTTTAAATATGTACACAATTGTGACTTTATTCTTTAAAATCTGCTCGCATGTTTCTCTTACGCGGCTGCGACATGGATATACGTCACTTAAACGTGACGACATATTTGGGAATCGCAAAATCATTAATCTTAACAGTAGTGATCAATAGGTTTTCAGCTTGACATTTGATCTGCACAAAGGATTGAATCATTTCGTTATTGCGCCCTCGCCCAATATGCTTTGTCAGCTTTGCTCCAACGAAACAGACATTAATAACCTTCATCACTCTGATGTAACAACCACTCAGGAAAGAGTCGGATTAATCACACTTTTGTTACTTTGAAGTAATACATGTTGTCGTGTTATTAATTTCTAGCGCAGGTATTGTGATATTGCTGGTGACATCATTATTCCTGTTGTCGTTGTTGATGATGATGGTGTTGTTGGTGATAACGTTGATGACGACGATGACGACGACGATAATGATGATTCATTCTTCATAGGTCATGTGTCTTTATGTTCTGGGTTTGCGCCTGGTTCGCGATGGTTCGTTGGTACATTTACGTTGGGCTCTTTTCCTTTTTGCACAGAGTGTCCAGTACCACGCCTGCTTTGTTGTTCTTGTTGGTGGCATTCTATGGACATTGCCCAAGTATATCCATCTTCTTTTCAATACTGTTGAATGTATTTGCTCGTCATTTACTCTTTCAAGAATTTCCGTGTTTTTTAATGTTAACCGTCAGCGCAAGCATCTGGTCTGGAAACTTGCTATTTTTTTTCAAAGTTTTATTCATGTTTCAGAGTATTAGAAAAACAAATAACATTTCTGTAAAAAAATTCGTATTTTTGGTGTTTGTATCCATATCCTTTAATCTCCATATTTTGGTGACTTTTTAAAGTTTCCTTTGCTTTTCCGAATCTAATGTTGATGTCAATATAACAGTTTTCATCTTTGTGTATTGCCATACCAACGTAGATGAAACGACCCATATTTGCAAGGGCCTTGTCTTTACGTAAAAGTTGTTTTTATCACAGGTTGTTTTGCTAAGTTTTTCTAAGCAAAGGTCCGCCCTTGTGCGCATGGTTTGACAAAGGTTTGTCTTGGTTTGAATCTCTTCATATATAACTGTTTAACAGGCAGATGTCATCAGCAAAATCCTAGTACCCCAACACCATATATCCCAAGTCCAACTGGGAATATGGTCTGCACCGAATGTTCTGTTCAAGTTTAAGTTGGCGGAACGTCTTCAATTATTTTGCAGTTTGTAACGGCGAAGAAGGATCAAGGTGTGTGCACTCGTGTGTACAGGACGGCAACCACCAGAGTTGTTACGGCTGTAACATGTATGTGACATGTAACGGTGGGATCAAGTACGACAAGAGACCGTGTGCGGCAACCCTAGTGTGGGATGACAACGTGAAAGCCTGCGTCTATCATTCGACAACTTGCAAGCAGTGTTGATCGTGGTACGTCGGATTCCGCCGTTTCTCCTCGCAAACACGCACGGCACATGGTTGTTTTAGTTGACAGAAAGACATATCTGAATATCGCAGTAACCGGTTAACGCCATTTCACTGCACTGCAGGACAAATTTCATAAAATAACAAATGCTGAACATGTATTCCGTCAGAAATCGCAGGCATCCACAATCGGTGGATTCTCCAATCTTCCCCTCGTCCATATACAGTCTCTAGTTTGTAGATAGGATTGTGTACTACCAGTTAGCAGCCATTTCAAGAACATACTTGCAAATATATCTTTAATTAGCGTGCCCAAATTAATTGATGTCATTAAAAAACAAGAAAAACACGCGAATTTCACCTGTCCAACGGTTAACCGAATGTTCCACGCGCATGCCAGGTTCCGGTATATATTTTTTCATTTTAAATTGTGAAAATATTTCTAAATTTTGTGCTGTATTATGTAACGTGTTTACGCCTACTTGATTCAGTTCATTGTTCCATTCATGCGACACGTTGGTACAAATGTATTATTAAATATCGACACCCCGTGGTTTACTTGTCACATAACAAATAGCATTGGATCCGAATGAAAGGGTGTCGATATTGTCCATAGCTGCGCTCTGAAACCGAGATATTGTTGCGCCGTGTTGTGCTACATGAACGAGCTTATGTGATTTATAATTTCCTGATTTACCCGGAATATACCTAAGCAATCATACCGTACCGTGTGTGTGTGTGTGTGTGTGTGTGTGTGTGTGTGTGTGTGTGTGTGTGTGTGTGTGTGTGTGTGTGTGTGTGTGTGTGTGTGTGTGTGTGTGTGTGTGTGTGTGTGTGTGTGTGTGTGTGTGTGTGTGTGTGTGTGTGTGTGTGTGTGTGTGTGTGTGTGTGTGTGTGTGTGTGTGTGTGTGTGTGTGTGTGTGTGTGTGTGTGTGTGTGTAATGTCAACAAACATTGTGCATTGTCTGCACAATGTAACGCAGTAAGTAATACCTATGTTGTAGAGGATGCGAAACTACTTATTGTATATACCCCAAATTTTACCATAGCCACAATATACATGTATGTGCAGTACATGAACAATATTGATCATACTATATGCAAACACAATATATGAATGTTGTCCAGCGACAGAAACCATTCCACATCTACAGAATTTACTTCATTAGAAATTGCAGCTGTGATTGTGCTGTGCTCTTACGTCTGGTGGCGCTGTCTGTCAACAATACAATTTCCCATTTTACGAAACACGAACTAACGGTATTATTAACTCGTGTGTCAATGATACAAAAAGTAAATAGTGATATTTAATTTCTTCTCACAGTTTCCTTTCGCTAAAAAGAGCAAGTAATTACAACCGACTTGCACGAACGCAGCACAGAAGACGAGCCTAGCACCTCGTGCGATCTCCGCTGTTGATGGCGGCTCAAACGACGCGGACATTGATTTGACTTGATCGTCTATTGTCGTCTCACAACTGCCGCGTCAACATTAACGTGTCGTCAAATTATATATATATATATATATATATATATATATATATATATATATATATATATATATATATATATATATATATATATATATATATATATATATATATATATATATATATATATATTATATATATTTATATATATACACACACACACACACACACACACACACACACACACACACACACACACACACACACACACACACACACACACACACACACACACACACACACATTAATTATATCATCCATAATAACGCTTACTTGTAGTAAATGACGTTTGATTGTATTTACGGTGATCGAACATGCGATTGGCATATAATATATACACACTGGATTGTTTGGTGCGCACATGGCACAGTACTAACCGAATAAATTTCTGCATCCAATTATTTATTTTATCTTAATTGATTTTGCAATTAATTAACACACTCATACACACACAAGCCCGCAAGCACGAACACACACACACACACACGCACACACACGCACACACACGCACACACACGCACACACACGCACACACTCATATCCACCCGCGCGCGCACACACACACACACACTCCCGCACGCACGCACGCACGCACGCACGCACGCACATACCATGACATGTCATCTCAACAATAATTAAAACAAATTATGATAAAAAAATATAAACTCACACGCACACTAAGATATAGTGGAGCTAATATTCGTGCAAATTAAAAAAGTTACATTTGTGCTTGACGAATGCTGCAAGAAAACAAAGGTAATTCACAGATTGTCTTGACGAACTAAATCACATACAATATTTTCATTTTGTGAAATCAATCACATATAACATCTTTGTGATATAAATCACAAATGAAAATGAGTGATTTCGATCTATTTATGAGAATCTGTACTATTTAGCATTGTTCATTGAAGTAATAAAATGATGTAATGGGTTACATTGATATCGTGTTTAACTTTAAATATTAAAAGCAAACTTACCAATTGTTTTATTAATCTGGCATAATACTCCAATTGCTAATATACTCAAGCATAACACTATTATCCATAAATAAATGCATACAGTTCACGCATGCTTTCTAAAGGAAAGATGCAATAGTCCAACATAAATGTGAGTTAAGCTTCCAAACTTGCAGGATTCCAGAATTAAACTTTTAATACAAGGGCAGGTATATATAGTTGTCCTTTTAAAACCGCCTACAAAACTTAGTCTCTCGGAGGTCGGATCGAAACTTATTTTCTAGAAACATTTTCAGGATTTACCTTGCCACGCTCGGCGAGATCATGATGATCTCACACACAAACTGTTTGCTATATGTTTAAGCTTCGACGACCTTCCATGGGAAGGCTGTTCCTTGAAACCTTTGGCACATGTAGAAACTAGATAACATTAATATGTTGGGGAGACCGGGCCTAGTTGTTAAAAAGCAGCATATTTCGGGATTGCAGTTCCAATTGTTCCCCGGTCGAAACTGTTTTAATGCTATCAAAACAGCAAATACATCCCGCAGATAGAGAATGCATTAATAAATGTTTAATGCAATAAGCATTTGCGCAATGATACTTGTGATGAGGTTTCTTAACGTGTTGCAATTAGTCCCGATGTGGATAAAGTTGTTACAGGCGGCTGGGTAAATTGTAGTATATATGTCCTTACAAAGGACAGTAAATGAATGGAACACATTTTCTACAGAGTGTGTAAATGCTAGTAGCGTGAATATGCTTAAAAACTAGTTTTAGAATTATAATTTTTTAATGAATTTGAATTTACGTTTGACACGTATATCAGGACGGCTGGTTACACAGAAATAAAAATATGCTGGACTCTCGATAAGCTTCTTTGTCAACTCGACTAAATTATGAAGCTGCGTAAATTACTTTTTTGTATTATTGACACACTAGTTAATAATGCCGTTAGTTCGTGTTTTGTGGCATGGGAATTTGTATTATTGACAGACAGCGCCAATATTAAATTACCCTTTCCCTGACTGAGTGTTATAATAAAAAACTCTTTCTTGATGTATGTCATGCTGTCTATGTATAATGTACACCTAATGGCAATACTTATCATAATCAAAATTCCACAATTTCTGACAATTCACTGCACCAAAATCTAATCACTGATGCTCCTAGATTCGTCCGCCAATACGGTTTGCTCATAAACAAATATAGGTTTTTTTTCAGTAGAGCATAGAACAAGCAGCACCGAAGTCAACTCAGCACCTCGAGCGATCTCCGCTGTTGGTGGCGGCTCACACGACACTGACCGTGTTCATGTTAACGTGCGAACAAGGTTTACAACATGGTACACTCCGTAATAACGCTTGCTGTTATTTACGAATACTTCTATTTAAGAATCATCACTGCTACAAATCGACGTGTGATGATGTGACGTGTAAATAGGGTAAATGAAAGTGAACTGATTAAAGTGACATCGGTTTATGTACGTGAACCAGTGCTGATAAAATTGATATTTGAAATAATAAAGTAAAATGCTGCAAAGGTTTACAATGATGTTGTCTATAACTTTAAATGACTTTCTTGACATATGCGCTTTCGCCATTCTAGCAAAACAATGTCACTACTGCAACACAAATATGGATAAAGCCAAATGGGATTATTATACAAATATTATCAAATAATGTTAACAATCCACGTCAGCTATGGAATTGCATAAATAAAATTCTACTGTGAGTGAAAGCTTTGTCTCTACCTAATCATGTATCAATCAAGTCTTTATGCGACTCATTCTCCAGTAATTTAAGAACAAAGCCAGTACATGTGGATACTCCGCAAGTAAATATTCTATCTTCTTTTAAACCTGCCACAGTTGATGAAGTAAGGAAATTAATCATGTCCTCACTAAATAAGCCCTGTGATTTACCATCCATTACCGACTACATTCCTCAAAGTATGTCTTGATACATTACTTTACCCAATAACAAATGTTGTAAAGCATCACTATGCTCTGGCTTGTTTCCTGACGATTTCAAACAAGCGCAAGTCAACCCACTTCTCAAGAAATCAACTTTGCCTAAAGAAAACCTAAACAGACGTATTTTTAATCTAGGCTTTTTTCCAAGGTACTAGAAAAATTGTAGCAAGCCGCCTAAAATCTCACAATGAGTCAAAATGCGTATCTAGTGTATTTCAATCAGCATACTAACAGTTTCATTGTACAGAGATTGCTCTCTTAAAAGTATAGTATGATGATATATATATATATATATATATATATATATATATATATATATATATATATATATATATATATATATATATATATATATATATATATATATATATATATATATATGGACAAATGTGAAATGACCTTGCTTGATTTATCTGCTGCTCTTGATACTATTGATCATAACATACTCACTGAACCTTTTTTTAACATATCTGGCACAGGCCTGAGCTGGTTTTCGTCATACTTAACTTATAGATGTCAAAGAGTGGATATAGATAATTGATTTTCGGCTGCACTAATCACTTCATGTGGTGTTCCTTGACGTTCTGTTCTTGGACCATTACTTCTTATTCTTTACACTACTCCACTCAGATCAATCATTCAAACTAACAATTTGGAGGATCACCACCTATATGCAGATGATACACAGATTTACCTTTCCTGTGCCACTCGGATACAAATTGCTCCTTAAACCAGCTCAGGAATTGTCTCTATGATACACTTCACTGGTCTGACATCAAATTGAGGTTAAATGCAGATAAAAATTATTTTCTTATTGTCGGTACAAAAAACACTTAACCTCTTTTGTTTTGGTGCACTGCCGAATTCGGGTCTCTCGAGGATTTTAAAGAAGTAATTTATATTGCATTGTATTGCAATGTATTATATTGTGTTGTGTAATGACCACTCGCTGTCCTCCGAGAAGTCGCTCCCTCTATTGTACTCTATTTACTGCTTGCGCTCTGTTGTCAACGGCTGGAACCCATCACTTCTTATCTGGTCACTGCACCTTTCCAATAATCTTCCTCTCTCCAGCTGCTCTTTGAAATAGTGTGTGCATGCTTGCATAACGATGTTATATTTTGTCATATGGCAAACGCGAACAAACCAACTTCTGTGTCTGATATTGTGGTGGATTCAGGTGTGAATGTGCCTTCTCTGAGCCTGATATTTTGTAATCTGTCTACCATGCTAACACATCTGATAGCACGCAGACAACGCATCTAAAAAAAGCTCAAGAAAGTGTGTATCGTAGCTGTGATAGCAGCGACCAAGTCTCGACACCATTGATTGCTATTAACAGCATAAGGGCATCATATAATCGGGAGTTAATTCTTATTGAGATGCCTCTGTTAGAGAATACATGTGTATGCAATTTCCGAGTCTACCAAGTGCTGTCGTTGATAGGGCTATGCGCCGATTAACATTTTTCTCTGTAAACGGCATTATGTTCCCCAAAAAACAGAACGCTCACAATTTCGAGTTCTTCGCCATCCAGAACGATACGTTTGTCCAGTGAAGTAGTGACCTTGCAATTCGGAGAAGTTGATTTTCGCGTCTCATTTGCTATAGATAAGTTGTAGTTCTTCAGTGGAGATTTATAGTTTCTCGAACACGATGGACATAAGACTTGTATCACCTGCATATTTGATATCAAAGCTGAGGGTGGCATCTAGCTTCAAAACCTTACAAAAGATCTTAAGGTCTGACACGACGAACTCCAGGAAAAAGCCGAAAAGAATAGGTGATGGCAAACGTCCATGTCTCACTTCTATTTATTTCCGAACTTTAAAATGCTCTCTAGAGAATTCCATTGTATGTGTCCATGGTTAAAATCTCCCATTATGATGCATTCCCCTTTACTAACTTCTTTATAGCGTTTTTTATTTTTGTGTTGTCCTCTTCGTTTATGTTTGGACTTCGGTAAACTAATTCAATAGTTAATTTTGAATTTCCTGAAACAATTTTGCACCAAACAGATTCATCGCAATCTACTTCCCTTTCTAGTTTTATTTCATAAGCCTGAATAGATTCTGTAACATATAAAATAACTCCCCCGCCCCTTCTTCCTATTCGATCTTTCCTAAACATTACGTATCCTGTCATAGATATAAGAGATCCTGTCAGCATCTGTTATATCTATGTTGGCCCATGATTCAGTTATACCAATTATGTGAGGGTCAATATCTTCTACCATAATGTTTAATTCGTTTTTCTTATTTACTATGCTCCTTGCATTTAAACATACGCATCTATAACCTTTTTCAGAGATGTTTTTTTGGATGATTTGATACTTACATACGTACATACGTACGTATGTACTTACAAACACACATACATACATACATACATACAAACATACATACATACATACATACATACATACATACATATATACTTACATACAAACATACATACATACATACATACAAACATATATGTTTGCTATGCATATCAGCTAAAATCATGAATAATTCATTATGTGGATCGATGTATAGTGCATATGCATATTCATTCGCACATAGTCAAACATGCGTATATTCAAGCACATTCGTACGCGCACGTTCGCACGCATGCACGCACGGAATCTCTAAATCATCGATATATCAACCTTCAATCATTAATGAGCTCGTACTGTGTAATTACAATGTGCGGTATATGACTAATTTTAGGGAATGCTTCACAAATAGTATATGCATATGTGTATAAGTAACGTGCGTGCGTGTGTGCGTGCGTGCGTGCGTATGTTCATGTGTGCGTGTGTGCGTGTTTACGTGTGTGTGAGTGTGCGTGTGCGATTATTGATAAATGGAAAAGAGTCGATTTTTCATAAGAGGGCAACTTCCCTTTTTATTGTACAAAGCACAAGCAATTTTGTGTTATGCCGTATATTTAAATATATGTTATCTAACTATGCATTAATGGTGACAGATACCTGCTAATTTATGAGATAAACTGAAAAACTGATTTTGTTCGAGACAAAAATCGATAAAATGCATCACTGCGTATCGCCATCTTGTTGTCGAAACGAGTGGTTTGAGTCGCGTATATCTAATCAATGTAAATTTTAGATTTTTTGCGATTTATTTCGGAAATAGGCATTCTGGAGCGAAAAAAAGATATGGGTCTCTGTTATATATACAAGTGTTTACACACATCAACAAAATAGCGTTTTTGTTCGTTCCAAATAAAAAAGTTAAAGAAATTACAACAAAACACGCAAAAAATCGTGAAAAACGCCACACTTCTCGAACACACGAGACGCTAACCAACGAGAATATGCGATAACGGAATACCGGAACTATTTTTTACTTGTTGACAAGATGGATGCATCGCTCGTGACAGTTTTACCAGATCTACTACGAGCGATTAGTGGTTTACTGAACTTCCGTAATAGTTGTCTATCTTTGGAGAAATGGAAACCACAAACGAAGAGTCTAGTTCGACAGGCCACACGGAAACAACGGTTGACAGTCGTAAAATGTCACCGAGTGTGCGAGTCACGATCCAGATTCCAGGTCGGCTTCGCTTTTGACTTTGTTGACGTTGGATTCAGGAAAAATTACAACAGCGCTTTGACTGTCAACGATTCCTGACTAGGTAATGTGATGTGGTGAACCTGTGGAAATTGCGTCCCGGTGTCTGCGCACGTTTACGTTGAGTCATCATGCTGCGCCGAGGAAGCTACCATGCCTAGGGCTAAGCTATGGCTATGGCGATGCAGCACCGTGTGCCCGACCGCGTATGTGCTTGCATTACCGTACGAAGGCGAAGACGATGATTTTGTAGTGATATGCACAAACAGAGCGGTGCTAGATGTTGGTTTGCTGTCATTGCATGATTTGCGTGCCGACTCGTTGATTCGCCCTATGGCTAGCAGGTCAGTAATTCAATTGTTATCGAATCATTGCCATTTTAATAATCATATCTTTTCTGCATATTTCTTTTACCTAGCTCGAGGGCGAGGTCCGAACTACAATGGCAATGCAAGCAGGCTTTTCTCTTTGTTTTGTATCTAATCTAATGAAGTGTACCGTGACTGTATTTTAATACTGTGTTTGATTTTGTGTTGAATAACATTGATGACAATAATAACATGAAGGTTTATTAAATTCATTATGTGAATATATATATATATATTCTTAAATGTTACCGTAATCGTGATTGTAATAATGGTTGTAATCATGACTACATTAGTAATTGTGATTGCAATAATTACTATAATCATGATTACATTAATATTCATACTTGTAATCACCCCTCTCTGTAGTACACCACAACACCTTGTTGTTTGGTGCAATGTAATCATTTAAATAACAATAATTAACTACTGACAGTATATAATGTTCACAGTTTTGCAACTATTATGGTAATTATGGAATTAGTGCTATCAACTAACCCTGACAAATTATATTTCAGGCTCAGGAAAGGCAAGACAAGTAATACCATCCTGCGATGTGGGAAGGATCTGTGATGTCTATTCTGAACCGAATTGAATTGATGGAAAGCTTAGCTATGGAGATTGACCTGACACAAGTGAGTGTACTGAGAGTCTGATATAGACAAATTGTGAAGCACCCACAATATGCAGCAGGTCGAAAAACCACTTGGAAAACTACAAAAATTCCCACTAAAATATTAATAAGTGAATGATGTGAATGCCTTCTTATCCATATCCCACTTCTGTCAACAAAAATGTTACCTGCAGCAACTTGCATGTCACTACACACAATTTCATTTATATTGAGACCAACATAAAATATATCAACAGTTTATTCACGTAGAAAAACAATTACCAAAGAAATAAGGCTAACTAGAACGACTGAAACCAAGACTAAACATTGACTAAAAACACTGACTTCTACCACCGGGAAATACAACTTGGAACATGGATATCACAGTTACACACATCATTATTATGCCACAACATATCAAATATACTGGTAGTTTAGCTTAGGAAATAATTAATCTTTATAAAGCCAAGGCATTTTAACTGTTTCACCATCATCATCTGTACCAATGGCAATATACTACTTGTTTTGATTGGACAGTAAATGTACACCAATCATGTGTAACAATATTACATGTTCTGACTGACAGTAAACGTACACCAATCATGCATACCAATACACTACTTGTTCCTACCCACAGTAAATGTACACCAATGATCTCATTCTGGAATCTGCACCATTTCACTACTTCTTCTGACAGTAAATGTACACCAATCATGTGTATCCAATATACTACTTGTTCTGACTGAATCTACTACTTGTTCCTACAGACAGCAAATGTAAACCAAGCGTCTCATTCTCTACCAAATACACTACTTGTACTGACAGTAAATGTACACCAATCATATGTATCAATACACTACTTGTTCTGACTGATAGTACTTGCACACCAGCCATCTGTTCCAATACACTACTGGCACTAAATATACACCAATACACTACTTATTCTGACTGATAGTACATGTACACCTAACATATTTAATTCACCTTTCACTCATCCAGGGGTAGAAATCAGCACACTTTCCTCTGACAGACACCCCAGTATCCGAAAGACCTTGGCTGATAGATCAGACATGAGTACAACCTGTGTCACAGTTTATGGCTGTTTGGTGTGTGGCAGGTGCAGAAAAGTGACATAAGTTTTTCTCACGAATGACATACATATGAAATGGCTGGATGCCATTTTAAATTTTTATGGCAAACCTGATATATATATATATATATATATATATATATATATATATATATATATATATATATATATATATATATATATATATATATATATATATATATATATATATATATATATATATATATATGTGTGTGTATGTGTGTGTGCATTTAACGAACAATACTTTTTTAATCATATCTAATTAAATATGATTTTGCACACGTAACAAATAAAACTGTTAAAACGAATTGGATTTGAATTTTTCTTTAGCCTAGGATTTTAACAGTTGGAATTGATTTTAGGCAAGGCGGAATTAGAACTGATTTTTTGGAATTGACAAAACAGAATTGACCCCATGCCCGATATACTTCCTTCATATGTATAGCTTGTACTAATACTATTGTGGGTTGTCGACAGTTGCCCCCTCTCCCACGATATTCATTACAGTGTTATCAGTCGACTTAGAATAAAATGTAATTAATACATATCTTTATGAACATCCGGTTATTACATGTCGGGTTTAATCTGATCAATAAAGCAAATTAATTTTATATAAGTTTGCCTCATTGTCAAGTCACAAGAATTCAGACAGAAATTGTAAAGTGTCATTATAGAAAGCAGACATGTAATCTGACTGTGTTCAACTGGGTAGATGACGATGCCTTAGTTAGTTTCCTTTCCAGCTAGACATTGCATGGGTGAAATGCATTTTACTTAAATATTTAAATACTTTTAAAAAGTTTTTGTAACTGCATTTGCACTTAATCACAATGAAAGTATTTTTATATTTAAATATTTCCATAAAGAATTTGAAATGTAAACAGCAACAGTAGGTTTATGTTGTACTATAGTCTATACTGTCTTTTGGTCGTGTTTCTCCCATGCATAGATCTAAACCCCCAGGCTTAGCCTTACGCTTGCCGCTTGCTCTCTAGGCATTTAGAACACAGGAGTATGAGACTTATTATGACTGTCAATAAATAATATCAAATTATTTTCTTGAATAATTTTGCCTAGTACAAACGCCATGGCCCATGTTATAAGGCTGCAGTATATCCTGTAGCACTTACTGAGTTATTGTTATTGTTTTGAGTACGGCCACGTATTGACGGTACGTCTGATCACGCCGAAAATAAACCGGCGGATTGGAAAACGCTCGTAATTATTTCAAACTATTAACACTTACTCGCACTTTGTTGTATTCATACATTTCGATTTACTGTGGGTCATATATATGCTGACGTTGAAGCACAGCTGTGCTTATTGGGGTGGAACTATATTGTAATCGTAGTGATAAGTCACAATGGTAACGGTAATCCAATTTACTAACCTGGTTTCGGCTCGTCGCTTCCTACGCATCGCTCTGCCCTCTGATATCTGACGTTTCCTTGTCGCAAAATAGTCTGTAGATGCATGGTCATATGCGGAAAAAAAGATCTAAGATGGAACGGTGTCTTTGACCAAGAATGACATCTTGATGCTCACCGTCTGTCCATGCTCATCATAGAGTCTTTAGTCTTGAAATCTGCATCGGAAAAGTAGCCACTCGCAGAGCCTGCGGCTGTTTCCGCAGTTGCAACCACCTTTTCCGCTGCAAATTCTTCCTCGGAAGTCGATCAAAAGTTTTTTCCTTGCATTTGTAGTACTAGTTGATATATCCAGGAGCCATCCAGTGCACACCAGTTTTCTTTTTATTCGATTTTCCATGCGTTTCGGCCGCTTTTCCGAGAGGTTTTTACTGTGTGAACGCGGTGCCAGGAGCTCGTACTCTAACCACTCTGCCGCTGAGCCCCCCGCAGAGCAATATGGCGCCGCCCAGCGAAGATAATGGCAAAGTTAAAAAGGATATTACAAAATTACCGTGGCGTTGCGCCCATCATATAAGGGTGATATATACTGTAAATGGTATGTTATTATGTTTGGGCTATGGTTGTTCGAGTGCATCACCCCCCCCCAAACACCAACTCGTTGAAAGTAAAGTCCTCCACATGTCAACTGAATGGAGAGTCCGTGTTTCTGTGTGCGTGTGTGCGTGCGTTTATGCGTATGTGTGTGGAGTGGTGTGCGTGCGTGCGCGCGTGCGGCGTGCGGGCGTGCATGTGCTTTCATACGAGTGAAAATAGCCGAAACAACCTACACACATGTGGTGTTAGGTTGGAACCAAGATAACGACGTGGCCTGATTCGTCCTACGCGTGTTGCTCATGATCAGTTAGCATGCAAACGTCAATATCACGGAGTAAATGCAGCCGTGCGACTGACTCACAACGGAACGTGGTTGGATCATATGCTGCCCTTCGTTCGTTCGTTCGTTCGTCGTTCGTTTAATATAAACAATATGCGTTGATTTATTAATCTCAGAATGTATGCAAATATTTTAATGAGAACGAAAATCCAGATGTATAGGAATGACAAAAACAATTGGAAAGTTAAATAATGTTAAGCACTTTTTTGCCGCTGGATATATTACATATTATTTACAAATATATCATTCTTCCTCGTATAATATACAGTACACTTACATGGTTTTCATCGAGTCTATAAAATATTCAAACTACAAAGAAATTAATAAAATTAATAAATCAACTATATGAATATTTCCATTATATCCCATATAATTTGTTTATGTTTATTTCCATGAATATATGTCAGGCACAATATATGTCAGGCACAATATATGTCAGGAACAATATCAGACCCAACATAATAAAGACAGCTAGCAATACTCCATATACTGTTAAAAGTATCCGCATTTGCCAGCAAATTTGTAAGCAAAATTATGTTACGTAATTCCTGAGATATCAATTTCGTTGCTTTCTTTCTACTGGTATTCGGCCAATTCGAGTTCGGAAGATGCACTGCACTTGGTAATTGAGAGTAAACCATTGTTCCGCGTTCGCTAAGATAACTACGCAGTGTTGACAGTCGGTGCAGCTGTTTCGGTAGTGTCGCTGTTGTGATAACAACGTACGCATGTTTGAAGAGAACAGAGAGAAGTGAACATTTGGTGCAGCATCTTCCTGCGACAGACTGGTTCAACGCATCTGTCGCTGCAGCTGCTACAGCGAGAGATGGCTGCTGGAAGAATCGTCATCACTTTGATTCTGATCGCTCAGTTTGCAGGTAGGACAAGGCTGAACGTAATTTCCATTCAATTAGTACAACGTGTTTAATGCAGTTGCGCTAGTTTAGAGGGAGTGACGTCCCATATGGCGGTCCCATTCTCACTTGGTGAGACAGTTTTTTTGGAGATAACAAAACATGTTTAAAAATGCTTATCCTCCATAACTCCCCAGCGTTTACACGTTTACACGTGGAACAGCTTGTCGATTATAAACTGACTAACCCCTTTTGTTTCGGTGTGCTGCCAGGCTTGGGTCTCCCGAGGATTATAGCGCAATATAAGTACTTTATATATTATTATTATTATTAAAAGGTCTTCAGATAAATGCCGCTAACTAGTAAAATTGTAAGATTTATTTTTAATTTGTTTTCAAGTGGATGTGTACTTCCATCATTACTCGTCATGAGCATAATGACAGTACACAGTTATTAGACGATTTGTGTTGTTCTTTGTTAGCTGTATTATTAAATTATCATTCATACTTTATCATAGTAACGAGCATTTCCATTTGTTTTCACAATGTCCTTTTTTATACAAATATCTTTTGGTTTTGTTGCACAAATGCAAATTAAACAATATTGTGCCTTTTTGTGTTTTTCGTGAACGTGTATTCGCCTGTTTCGATGGCGCCTGAAATTGCTCGTTATTAAGACAAAAACAAGTACCTGTTGCAAACGTGCTGTCGATACTTCATACTTTGGTAGATATTGGCAACAAGAGCGAAGCTGCCGAATAAAGACAAAGCTTTATTGTTTTCATTGCAAACTTACAGCAACAACAAATGTATACAAATATAATGTCATGGTGCTATATCGTTATTATGTTCACAATCAACACCAACAACAAATGTATATACATATAATGTCATGGTGCTATATCGTTATTATGTTCACAATCAACACCAACAACAAATGTATATACATATAATGTCATGGTGCTATATCGTTATTATGTTCACAATCAACACCAACAACAAATGTATATACATATAATGTCAGGGTGCTATATCGTTATTATGTTCACAATCAACACCAACAACAAATGTATATACATATAATGTCATGGTGCTATATCGTTATTATGTTCACAATCATTGCATCAAAACCACAGATTTTATTCGTTTCCATGCCGAAGTTAAAACAATGTTAAAATGGTGAGGTCCTGAGTAACGACCTTTTGTGAAATACTGATATGAATGTGTGGTGCAAATTGTTGTGACAGACTCTGTTTTAAATGTTGTGACTATAATATTATTATGTTTTATAATCTGGATTAAATAAACACTTTCTGTTCAGATTTAAATTTGTCTACGTGATGCATATATGTGAGATATGTAAAAATTTATTTTGACGACCATAATCTTTACAGATGGCAAATTCGAATGTCGGAGAAGGTCAATAATAACATGCCTGACATCGTTGACGTCGAAAACCTATATTTTGATACCAACTTTACAGTTTTACGTAACGCAGTTATCAAGATATGAGTACACATTGGTTTTTTCACGGTCATCTTTCAAAATGGCCCCTTCGCCGTCTAGGTCAAAATCTGCGATGGGCCTACAGCCAACCACCTTAGTTCATGTATGATCGAAGTGTGTGCCTAGTTCCATGCTGTTTTCCAAAAATATTCAATGTTTTGCGTATATGTCTCCTGTACTGTGCATCTGGTCAACCATTATTGGTGGCGCTGTTTGTCGCCAGGCGTGTTGTTCAATTAGCACTATATCAGAAAATCATAAGGTTCCAAGTGGTGTACGCTAAGTGTCACACTTGTATACACAAAAATTACACAATCTTGCCTATTTTATGTGATTATCCACCTAACTACATCAATGTTGTCGATTAGCTGTTGCAGCTTGGACGGTCGCCGGGAAGATCTGCGTGGACGATTGCTCTGGTCGCACCCTCGGATACTTCCAATCCTGTGATGGCTGCGGCGTGTTTGCTGCCTGTGTCTGGGGGTAGGGCATTTCGATAAGATGCACGCGTGCGTGCTTCTATGCGTATATGCGTTTGTGTGTGTGTGTGTGTGTGCGTGCGTGCGTGTGTGCGTGCGTGCGTGCGTGCGTGCGTGCGTGCGTGCGTGCGTGCGTGTGTGTGTGTGTGTGTGTGTGTGTGTGTGTGTGTGTGTGTGTGTGTGTGTGTGTGTGTGTGTGCGCTATTATGTGGTGTGTGTGTGCTATTATGTGGTGTGTGTGTGTGTGCTATTATGTGGTGTGTGTGTGTGTGTGTGTGTGTGTGTGTTTGTGTGCGTGCGTTTCAAAATACAAAAGAACGCATATATTCGAATCACTGTCAATATTCGCATTGCCAACATATTTACACCTGCGTCGTCACGTTCGTAGCAAACTCCACACGTACAAATGCCCCCGAAACAAAGTCTGGGACGACTATTGGAAAGCCTGTCTAACACGTTCCCAGACATGCCCGCAAGGTAAGAAAAGCTTTCTATTTGTATGTAATAGTGTCGCTGTCAGATGATATATGTCACTATACATTCTTTCACTAAAACCTGTATCAAATTTCAGACCTGGGGCGGAAGTACTCGGTACTCGTGTACTCGAATAAATTTTTGAAGTACTCGTACATGTACTTGTTCTCATATAATTTAAGGGTCATGTATTCATACTCAATGTACTCAGATTTTACGAGAACATTACGAGTACATCTGAGTACTCTCTCAATATATGCTATGAACATTAATTTATTTGTAGTTAACAAAATGAAACATTCCTGAAGAATTTGAATGTTCAACTATGTTTAAATACTTATTTACTTTACTTGCTATTTTTTTTTATTTCTGATTAATATGACTATGACACCACTAAGTCCCAGTACCTCCCGAGACGGTTACCCCCTTGCCATCCCTACACCCCCATGGTGGCATTCTCCCATGATTATGATACCCCGAAAAGGCAACAGGCAGCCAGCATCTTTTTCCAGTCAGAAACACCAAATTAAGCAAACAATTGTTGGCTACCAGTTAAGGCCATAATCCCTGCTTGGTTAATTAAGCCACAACAAAGCACCATTCGCCATTTAACCCATCAGTTAGACATGTTCTGCCTTTAATGCAGTCAGGAGACCAAGTCACTGGCTGACCGTGCTAGCTGCTAAGAACTGTCTTCCTCTGTAGAAGTAAGGTGACTCAAGTCAGACTGCCTGCAGCCCTACACCAGTATAAGTATAATCTGGTGTCAGCAGTCTGACTAAAAAGTATAAAGGGGATTTTGAGCCTGTTATATTGACATGTGCTAACCCTCTAAATGAAAGAGTAGACACATAAATTGCAAACTTCTAATATAAGCATATTACAAATTGCAATACTGCCTTTGTGCACATCCCCTTTGTTCCAAAGGACAACTCTTCTCAACTATCAGTAATATGTCGCTATTCACTGGCATGCGCATCAAAATATTTCATCAATTTCTGTAGGTGCGAACCCACATCCCCGTGAACAGATCGCAATGTTTCGCGGGACCTAATTTTGTATTGTCATAGTTAGTTTTGAACAGAGAGAGAAACACTTGTTCAATGTGGTATGACTGGTTTTTAATATATATTGTCATAGTTAGTTTTGAAGAGAGAACGGAACACTTGTTCACGTGGTATGACCGGCTTTTAATATATATTGTCATAGTTAGTTTTGAAGAGAGAACGAAATACTTGTTCACGTGGTATGACCGGCTTTTAATATATCATCTACTATTGTTTCGAGTTATTTTATTTTGCATACGGATGATTTGTAGTTGTGCGGTCAGGCTTAACATCTTCCGTATGTATGTGTGGGTATTTTTTTTATATCAGATTACTTTTTGTTTTGGACAGTCCCTTTACTAGATCCCCTCTGTAAACGTAGCTGTATCCTTCTTCATCGAAAATTATGACTACGTTGCGAGTGAAATTCATGTTTTTTTCTCCCCGACACTCTTCGATTTTATCAAATTCTTGAAATGTGTCTCTCCTCGTTGTCGTACTCGGTTTTAGCTGTAGCCTACGCACGAGCCTATTTTCTTCTTCAACCAACCGTTGCCCTACTGTAACTCGTTTTATAAGCAGTTGTTATTGTGCAATCACTAGGACTATCCCTAAGGCTACCCGTGGGTGTTCAATCTAATCATCGTGCTTATTAAATTGACCCGTATTCTGCATCAAGCTGTGCTTTAAAGCAAAACCTGCTTTGATATTCTAGTTAGAACATCAACCGACACGTCCGGCTCATGCCGACGTTTTAACATAGCATCAATTCAGTATTGCCATTAGCGGCTTTAAATCGTCACACCGCTTTCATGTATATTTTTTATTCCTTTTCGTTTTATTTCAAAATTTTTTTGGTTGCTTAATATTGTATGAATGTTGTATTTGCTGTGTGGATATCTAATATGCACGTGTTGTTTTCGTTTGACAGTGGAAGAGTATGCCGCCGTCATGCCAGGTGAGTCTAATTCCCCAAACGTTGAAGTCGGACCGAGGCGCGGCTTCGGGGGAATAGCAAGCTCACTTTTTGGATCGGCCATCGATTTGGCCAGCAACCTATTTGGAGGCGGTTCGAAACCCACCAGTGCATCGACCCCTCCGCCTTACGTCGCAGCGCCCCCTTACGGCGGTCAGATCTGGCCTCCGAACGCTCCGCCGAACTACTATCCCGGACACTGGTCCTACCCAGGGCTAGGGCACCAACCCTACCCCCGTCAACCCTTGCCCCCCTCGTACCCGCCGACCGCTCCACCCGGTCAGCCCTACGACTACGACTACGACTATGTCCGTCCGTCCGGGCCCGAGTACCGGCCTGCCGCTCCTACCTACGACACTGGTCCGACCTGGCCTACACGTCCGCCGACAGCTCCGCCGACAGCTCCGCCGAACACCCGTCCGACCTGGCACACCAACCCAACCGTTCCGCCCCGCACGTGGGCGCCCCGTCCGGGTATAATAGGTAGGTTTTATATATGTACAAACTGTGTCTTTATTTGTTTATCTGCTAGCATGTTTTTATTTGCTCGTACGCGGCTGCGACACTCATGTACGTCATTTAAATATGACGACAGATTTGGGAATTACAAAATCTTGGCGGACGAAAAATCAACACAATATTTGCTACTACATGTTATCGTGTTTTTTTGTGATACGCATTTTGACGAAATTAAGTTCTGAAACTGTTTAAGTCATTGATAGGTTTTCAGCTTGACGCTTGATCTGCACAAAGGCTTGGGTAATTTCGTCATTGCGTCCTCGCCCAATATGCTCTGTCAGCTTTGCTTGTTTTGGGCTTCTTGCTCCAACGAAGTGTTGTTGTTGTTGTTGTTGTTGTTGATGATGGTGTTGTTGGTGATAACATTGATGATGATGACGACGACGATAATGATGATTCATTCTTCATAGGTCATGTGTCTTTATTTTCTGGGTTTGTGCCTGGCTCGAGATGGTTCGTTGGTACATTTACTTTGGGCGTCTATTTGTTTCGTTTCTTTTTTGCAGAGAGTTTCCTGTGCAGTGACTGCTTTGTTGTTCTTGTTTGTGGCATTCTAAGGACTTGACCCAAGTATATGCATCTTCTTTTTAATACAGTTGAATTTATTTGCCCAGCAATTACTCTTTCCATGAATTCTTCTTTGGTAATGTTAAATGCGCATTTGTTCTAAACTTGCTAGTTTATGTTCAATGTTGTGTCCATGTCTCAGAACAATAGAACTGTTTAATAGGCAGACGTCATTAGTAAAATCCAAGTATCCCTACACTTGTTCATCTGTCCAGTCAATTCTTGATTTTGTGTCCTCGGTCCTTCTCATTACAGAGTCTAAGACAATGAAATTATACAAACTTTCCGTTACATTAAAAATGTCTGTTTATTTGTTCAATCTCTATTGAACACTGCATATTCACACACATATATCTGATACTGTTATTGGTTTTGAAAGTATTCCACATATGCGTAGACTGCACCATAATGAGTCCCTGACAATACACCACAAGCTAAGTCACGCCCTTTCAGTCATATGACACTAACATGTGTGTCGTTTATCTACTGCCAATGCTCTCAATTTTCTGCATTACGTTTCATCTTCATCAACGATCTTTTCCGTTCAGTTTATCCAATCTTCTCTTTCCATTTTCCATACAGGAATCTTCACCCATTTAATCTTCGCTATTCTCAAGTCCATAACTTTGGGATATATGGTCTGCACCGTGTGTTCTGTTCCAGTTTACGTTGGCAGAACGTCTTCATTTATCTTGCAGTTTGTAACGGCCAAGAAGGATCAAGGTGTGTGCGCTCGTGTGTACAGGACGGCAACCACCAGAGTTGTCACGGCTGTAATATGTACGTCACGTGTAATGGCGGGATCAAATACGACAAGAGACCATGTGCGGCAAACCTAGTGTGGGATGACAACGTGAAAACCTGCGTCTATCATTCGACCACTTGCAAGCAGTGTTGATCGTGGTACGCCGGCTTCCGTCGCTTCTCCTTTTAAATACGCACAGCACATGGCTTTTTTAGTTGGCAGAAAGACATATCTGAATATCGTAGTAACCGGTCAACACCATTTCACTGCACTGCAGGACAAGTTTCATAAAATAACTAATGCTGAACATTTATTCCGTCAGAAGTCGCCGGCATCCACAATCAGTGGATTCTATACAATCCGTTATTTGTAGATAGCGTTAGCAGCCACTTCAAGGACATACTTCCATATAATTATTAGGTTCTGGTATACATTTTTACATTTTAAATTGTTAAAATATTTAATATTACGCACATTTTCACGGTATTACAATAAGGGGATACGCCTACGTCATTTCATTGTTTATTGTTCCATTCTTGCGAAAAGTTGAAACAAATGTATCATTAGATATCGACACCACGGTGGTTTATTGGTCGGACGTGTCATCAAAACTGCAGATGCAGAACTATTTGCAGACTATACCCCAAATGTATCCACAACCACAATATACATGTATGTGCAGTACACGAATAATATTATTCACGATATATGCCAACACAATATATGAATGTTGTACAGCGAAAGCGACATATATGTAAGTTGCTTCAACAGAAGTTGCAATATTGATCATACAATATGCAAACACAATATATGAATGTTGTCCAGCGACAGAAACCATTCCACATCTACAGAAGTTACTTCATTAGAAGTTGCAGCTGTGATTGTGCTGTGTTCTTACGTCTGGTGGCGCTGTCTGTCAATAATACAATTTCCAATGTTACGAAATACGAACTAACGGTATTATTAACTCGTGTGTCAATAATACAAAAAGTAAATAGTAACATTTCGTTTCTTCTCACAGTTCCCGTTCGTTAACCGAAGCAAATGGTTGCAATCGACTTGCACGAAGGCAGCACAAACGACGAACCTCGTGTGCTATCCGCTGTCGTCATTGACATTGATTTGATCGTCTATTATCGTCATACAACTGCCGCGTCAACATTAACGTTGTCGTCAAAGCATATATGCATGATATTATACGCTTACTTGTAGTGAATGACATTTGATTATATTTACCGTGATCGAACATACGTTGGCATATATATATATATATATATATATATATATATATATATATATATATATATATATATATATATATATATATATATATATCTTCACTGATTCGGCAATTACACCACACCCGTACACACACGCAAGAACGCACGCGCACACGCACACACGCACACACATACATACACACACACACACACACACACGAACTATGACATATGGTGGTGACAGCTGCTAGAATACTAAAGTGATATTTGTGCTTGACGAATGCTGATAGAAAACAAAGGTAATGCACTGATTGTCTAGACGATATAAATCACATATCACACTGTGTGAATGAAAATGAGTGACTTCGATTTATTTCTGTGATCGTGAACTGTTTAACAATGTTAATTGAAATAATACAATGTTATAATGGTTTATATTGATATCGTGTTTAATTTTAAATATAAAAAAACACCAATCTATTAATTAATCTGGCAAAATACCCCAACTGTTAGTATACATTCACAATCCTGTATCCTGAAATAAACACTTACAGAAATAAAAGTGAATTTGGAAATCCATTTCTCAAACCATAACTTGTTAAAAGTTATGATTGACACCTCTGAATGAAAAGAAAGGCATTCACAATTTATGAAGCTGTGTCAATTTGGCAAAAACATATCTTATGTAAAATGTAACTTCACATACAGACTAACACATTGGTATACATATCAGGCGAGTCAGAATAAATGATACATGTGCGTGGATGAACACTATATATATGCATTCATGTGTATACTTCGCACTCAGCCAAACATTAATTCATTCAAGCATATACACATGCACACATAATACAGTCCCAGACACAAAAACCTGTAGCGTTTCCAAAACAAATTGTAACATCGTGGTAGCAAGCGAATTATATAATAATCATACTGGTCTGTTACATTTTTGCTGGTGCAATGGTAAAATATATATGCTGCAATTTGTCCAGCCGGCTGTTTCGACTTTCCCCGCAACGGGACTAGTTGCAACACGTTAAGAGACCTCGTGAAAACTACCATTGCGCAAATGTGTATTGCATTAATCATGCATCTATGTATTTGCTGTATGTGGGATATACTTGTGGTTTTGTTGACATTAAAACAGTTTCGTAGGGGAACAATTGGAACTGCAATTGGAACTGCAATCCCGAATCATGCTGTTTTTTACAACTTGCCTCGATCTCCCCTATATGTTAAACGTTTCTTGTTTAAACATGTACCAAATTTTTCAAGGAAGAGCCTTCCCGTGGGAGGTCGTCGAAGTTTACGTATAATAATAATAATAATAATAATAATTCCGTTTCTTAATATAGCGCTTTTTAGCTAACTAAATACCAATCAAAGCGCTTCACATTAATATGATGTGTTGACTAAATCTAAAATATAAATTCACTAAATACGTAAGGTAAGGTAACAATAAATAAGCTAAGATAAATAAGTAAATAAGCTAAGATAAATAAGAACAAATTACTATGACGTGTTGACCAAATCTAAAATATAGACTAATTAAATACATAAGATAAGATCAAATTAATAGTCTAAGATAAATAAGTAAGTAATCTAAGAGAAATAAGTAAGTAAAAATAAATAAATAATCTAAGATAAATCATTATAAAACAATAAATTAGTGTGTAAAAATACAATTTCAAACCGAACAATTTAAAACCAAGCAGCGTCATAGAATACAAATCAGTGTCATCGAGGCAGGTAGTGTGAACGAAATAAGTGAGTTTTTAGTTGTTTTCGGAAAGCTGCCAATGTCTCAGTTGTTCTCACACTCTTAGGCAAGCTGTTCCACATGGTTGGACCTGCCACTGCAAAGCTGCACCTTCCGACCGTTCTCCTCGACACCGTCACTGCGAGCATAGCAACCAGTTTTTGTCTGAGAGCTGGGTGGATCACAAGGCAGCCGTTCGCCGAGTACAAGGGCTTACAGACCTGATGATCTCGCCGAACGTGATCGCAACGTGAATGCTGAAAATGTGTCTAGAAAATAAGTTTCGTACCGACCGCAGACTAAGTTTTCTATGCGGTTTGAAAAGGACAAAAACTTGCCTGACCTTGTGTTAAAAGTTTAACTATGGAATCCTGTCAGTTTGAAAGTTTAACTCATGTTTATGTTGGACAAGTGTATTTTTCCTCTAGAGCAGTAATTTGGATTACACAATGGCAGCGGCCACGCTACGGTGAACTTCTGTCAAGGTTTTAAGAATACAACGTTTAATTTGCTTTATGCAATTCGACCACGTCGCAGATGACATTACCCTGCCATTTATGTCTCGTAGATGGAATAAACATTGTCAATGCACGCTGACATGGCTGGAATTGGACGGTGAATGTGAGACTGTTGGCTGCAGTCATTAGCATATGCCATCTTGTCAACGATACGACAGCGTCGAGTTCGTGAACAATGTCAATGGACGTGATTTCATACTGCACGTCATCAGCACTTCATCGATAATTAACTTTTGGTCTTAGTAAAACTATTGGTAACATTCAAATCTAACTGTTTTGGTGTTGTAGATGCAAATGCTTGACGCAAGTCATCGTTGAAAGTATATAGGCTAATTGTTACTGCTCTGCAATTACATAATATATAAATACTGGTTGGACCTTGGGGCCGTTTCTGCGATTATTTTATTGATTGAATGTTTTATAAATGAAATAACATATATTTACAATAACCAAATGATAAGACGTTTTAAAACAATGGCACAAAATTGCTATACATGTTTGGAAGCCTTACGCAAGCCAAAACGCATTATATAAACATTACATGATCATTGTTAATTTCCTTTGGGTGATTATATTATTACGAATATTTAGTAGAGTAGATTTTCGTCCAATAAAGTGCCATATGTTGTACATTTTCAACAATTAGTGACTTGTGTTCTTCATTACTGCAGTATATAAGTAAAACGTATATTTCATAAACGTGTTTATACCACATTTAACCATTTTCCTCCGACGTGTCAAATATTATCCCTCTAGCAAATGTGCCATTCGTTATCTATCATGCTTCTGAGCATGTGATGTGACTGAACAATATATTGTTAACTTAATAATTAGGTAAACCTAATTGTCCATGGCATAGGGTTCATCCAGGCAGAGGACGAACACTTCATGTAGTGTTGTTTAATGCACATGAATATATTTCTGTGTCTGTTGGCTGAGCTTGGATGCTGGCTCAACTAACACTTAGTGGGGTAAGTTGAGCCACATTGTAGAGTAAGTTGGGTAAATGCTTTATTTGTATAATTTACGTAGGTCTTGTACTGAAATGTCAGCCAACATATCTACCCAATGGGTACAACGCGTCTCTGACAAGTCTACACGCTTAATTAATAAGTCGACACACTTAATGAACATAGACTTAAAGGCCAGTCGCTAAGCTCTTTCTTGCTTTGTAGCTATCCAGTGTGCTAGGAAAATGAAATTCTTGATGTATTTTGGGGTAAAGAATACTCGTCATCGTTCTTTACCTGCTGCTCAACTAACCCTCCCTTGGGGCTTCGGTGGCTCAACTAACCCTCTCTTGGGGCTTCGGCGGCTCAACTAACCCTCTCTTGGGGCTTCGGTGGCTCAACTAACCCTCTCTCGGGGCTTCGGTGGCTCAACTAGCCACGTTTTGACAATTAAGCTGTTTTATTTAACTTCTCATTAATGTGCGAAGTGGTGTAAATACTCGTATTCCCTGTGCATAGATAATAAAGTATGGTCATATGCATTGATAGTTTACACACCAGCAGACATTAAAACAATCACGAAACGTTTCGAAAAAAATCAAGACACATACTTTTAACTCACATTTTCTTACTGTTGTGACAAATGGCACTTATTGTACGTCAATCGAGGTCTGATGACATGTTCAATCACTGGCTGATACCATGCAACTGTCCTTGCTGTAGTTTCCTGGGACACATGGGTGGCTCAACTAACACTGCCAAGTGTTCATTGCCACTGACATTGCTCTACCAAAACTTGACTGATGAGCCATGAGCTCCTGCAATGGCTGCCTTTTCTTCCGTGTAACGTCGGGAAAATCTGCTAGTATAATATAAAGTAGTTTGTGACACATGTCTCGAGATATGAGGGAACAAACTGATAATAACGCATCCGTTAGTTTCGCACGTATTGTGCTGTTGGGCTGTTGGGCTGACATTTTGTAGGCGCGGCCCTTGGGGATGGTTTGTACATTACATTTTTTTCAAAAAAATTACAATTGAACCTGCATGGACGTTTGTCCTACATATCACTAGTTTCCTCTGAAAACACTACGACAAATATGTTACTGTAACTAATACCCCGTGTTGGGGGTTGTGCATGCAATAATTAATACCCCGTGTTGGGGGTTGTGCATGCAATAACTAATACCCCGTGTTGGGGGTTGTGCATGCAATAACTAATACCCCGTGTTGGGGGTTGTGCATGCAATAATTAATACCCCGTGTTGGGGGTTGTGCATGCAATAACTAATACCCCGTGTTGGGGGTTGTGCATGCAATAATTAATACCCCGTTTTGGGGGTTGTGCATGCAATAACTAATACCCCGTGTTGGGGGTTGTGCATGCAATAACTAATACCCCGTGTTGGGGGTTGTGCATGCAATATATTATTTATCCCCGCTAAACCTGAAACACTATAAAAGACAAACAGCGTTGTCCATGCGTGCAATCGTTTTCCACATATTATTCCGCCCTTTTTTATTTTTGCAGATACAAATTGATAAAGCAGTTAATAGAGAGTTCCTCAGTACTGATTTATGTGCATAAATATGTGGGCTGCACATGTTTCTATGTGTACTTAATTCAACGAATTCAACTTAATCCTCGAATAAATACAAACTATGATAATATGTTTAAATATTAATATACAGGTTCCTTTCGTTTCTGAACATGTTAATATTTCATTATCACAAAAAAAAACAGTTTTCAATTGATAGCAAGAGTGTGTGGTTTATTCTTCACATGCAAAATATTATCCACGAATCCATCCATTTTCAAAGCTATACTGTCCCGCTGACATTCAAGATATGCCTAATTTAATAACATTAGTATGCTTACGTATTTGCGTGAGGACAACTGCCACCATCCATCGTTCGAAAACATGCCTGGCTACAATCTTGTTTATTATCATGAAAACAAATTAAATAAAAAGGATTGTAATAAATGCATGTTTAATTAGATGCACTGATGTACTTCCTAGTAGGGTTGGAGCGCATAGCCTTTATTTAGGTAAATCCACGTCCCCCGGGTCTGGGGGTGGGGGTTGCCTCATAAATCACCAATCAAGGGGGGCAAAAGTACATTTATTTATGGGAATGACGTCAAAGTTAAAAACAGTGCCAAATGTTCCCTTTGGATTCCCTGAGTACGGAATGACAAATGCCAACATTTTAAAGTGGGGCCTTCCCCCTTCCATCAAACACCGACTGGCGAGGCGGCGAGTACCACCGACTACGGATGGAAAGAGACTGAAAACTGCTTGGAGCCTGACTGTTGCACTCCCGGAGTCCCTCACAGCCACTACCTGGAGCCTGACTGTTGCACTCCCGGAGTCCCTCACATCCACTGCCTGGAGCCTGACTGTTGCACTCACGGAGTCCCTCACAGCCACTACCTGGAGCCTGACTGTTGCACTCCCGGAGTCCCTCACAGCCACTATCTGGAGCCTGACTGTTGCACTCCCGGAGTCCCTCACAGCCACTGCCTGGAACCTGACCTGTTGCACTCCCGGAATCCCTCACAGCCACTGCTGCGGACGGTGGCGACAGTGTGGGAGTGACGGCAACAAACTACAAGTCGTGCAATGCATGGAGCGAGGGCAGTGATGGCACCCAATGCATTAATTAGAACAATTAGTGGAATGATAATGCTATTTTCCTTATGAGTATATAATTGAACAATGAACAATGAATTTACGCATTGTCGACTTTTTATTAATACAGAAACGAAGTGTACTGTGTGGTAGTAGAGTAGTGTCAGCGCTGTGTTGTTCGAAATCTTACGTTTTTACGTTTCTTACTTGCGTAGCTGAAATGAACATAATTGTGTTTCTCAGAGACTTGGTATTATAAAAATGTTTATCAACACCAAACAACGTTGTGGTTCTGTAAAAACTCTTCTCATCGAGATCGTCGTTGATTGGTGAAATGACGTATCCACTATTATTAGAATGGAATTAATGACCAATTAGGTTCCTGACGGGGATAAAACCCAAGTAATGTGTTTGGCATTGGTCATTCCGTACTCAAGAAACCCCAATTGAAAGACTTGACTGACCCTGGCTTTAACGTTGGCGTCATTCCATAATTAAATGGTCCATTTCCCGCACTCTTTGGGTGTTGCTGGCAGGGTGTGTGTGTGTGTGTGTGTGTGTGTGTGTGTGTGTGTGTGTGTGTGTGTGTGTGTGTGTGTGTGTGTGTGTGTGTGTGTGTGTGTGTGTGTGTGTGTGTGTGTGTGTGTGTGTGTGTGTGTGTGTGTGTGTGTGTGTGTGTGTGTGTGTGTGTGTGTGTGTGTGTGTAAGGGTATGCGTGTGCGTGTGCGTGTGTGTGTGTGTGTGTGTGTGTGCGTGTGTATATGTGTATCAATTGATGGCAGAAGCAGATAAGACAAAATCAATTCATTAGACACCACCCACAATTGTCTTGTGATTGTTCTGCTGTGCGCACCAAACAATCCCGTATATAATAGTTATGTCAATGCATGCTCGATAACGATAAATAAATCAATCATTTACCAGCATAAACGTTATTATGGTTGATTTTATGTATATATACTTAATGTGGACGCTGTTTTTACATATAATAATATAAGATTAAGTCAAATCAAAGTCAGTGTCGTTTAAGCCGCCATCGTCAGCGGAGGTCGTATGCTGGGTTCGTCTTCGTTTGTTCCGTCTTCCAGATGCTTTCGTGCAAGTCGGTTGCAGCCAAGTGCTCCGGTTAACGAAAGCGAACTATAAGAAGAAGCTCAGTGTCATTGTTTACTTTGATTGACACACAAGTTAATAGTACTGTTTGTTCGACAGACATCACCAGACACAGCGCAATCACAACTGCAGCCAAAAGTTGGTGTGTGCAGGATCAGCGGTATCTATTGAAGCAACTTGTATAACTGTCCAATACTTTCTCTTTCTACACGTTGTTCATATATTGGTTTGTCACACAACGTGACCAATATCGTTCGTGTAGTGTACGTGTATATTTGGTTGTGGTAGAGTTGGTGAGTCACGTATTTCTATACCAACTACAACAACATTAACTATTCCAATATATTTAACTGAAGTAACCAATATTTGTAGACACTATACACAAATTTTACTGTGGTATTGCTTTCCACGCGTTGCTAATTCTCATGGTTATAACACGTAGGATCCGTGTATATTAAGAAAGGATAAATCGTTTAAAGGTGTCAACACAACACGATCTCAGTTTCATAATTCAGCAATGGACGATAAACCCATCTATTTGGCTTCATTGTAGTGCATTCGCTATAAAGGACACACTTTATTGACAAACCCTCTTTGCTAATAATTGTAAACAAATATCTCGCATAAATGGGACAATAAACAATATATTCAATAGTAGATACATGGCTACTTTCATTGTATTTCATAAAAATTATATACAAACTTGAGACTGTATTATGGACGCGGGGAAGATTGGAGAATCTACTGCTTGGGGATGCGCGCGACTTCTGAAGGGACATGTGTTCGAAATTGATTTCTGGGTATGTTACATGTTACGACATTTGTCCTCCTACAGTTGTGTGGAGTGATATGTCATTGACTGGTTACCGCTATATTACATCATTTCTTTATGTCAACTGAACAAAATATATTGACGACACGTGTTTGCGACAGCGAATAGCTGGGTACCATACTGTTGTTTCAAGAGATGTGCCAGTCAGCTAAACAAAACAACAACAGAGTGACGCAAATATGCTGCGCAGGTTTTACCGAATAAAGACGTAGTTGTGTATAGATGTCTTACTTACAGATTTGTGTGCCAGATCGTTGGTAGTCAGGAGCCGTCTGCGGGTACCAGGGCCTGGCCGGACGGGGGTTTGACGCAGCGGCCGGCGGGTACCTGGGCCTGGTCGGACGGGGGTTTGGCGAAGCGGCCGGTGGGTACCTGGGTCTGGTCGGACGGGGGTTTGGCGAAGCGGCCGGCGGGTACCTGGGCCTGTGCGGAATTGGGTATGGTGGAGCCGTCGGCGGGTACGTGGGCCTGGGCGGGCGGGGATTTGGTGGACCGGCCGGCGGGTACCTGGGCCAGGTCGGACGGGGGTGGGACTGAGCGGCATGCGGGTACGTTGGCGGATGCCTGTAGTAGTTATAGTTCGGAGGGGCCTGCGGGTATGCCGACCAGATCGGACCGGGGTAAGGCTTAGCAGCCGGCGGGCTGGTGGATTCCGAACCGCCGCCAACAAGCAATGGCAGTAAGCTAATAGCGGCTATCGCAGCGCTGACCCATCTAGGCATTGCGCCTTCAGCGTGTTGGGAATCAAAGCCACCTGGCATGGCAGGTTGTAATCCCGTGACGGCGGCTGAAGCATCGACTGCTAAACAAGAACAAAAGGTGCACATTAGGTAAATGTCCATACAGTAAAGACAGCATTCATACAACCAGCTGATTTGAGCGCAATCGGTAGCGTTGCAAATTATGCCTATTTGGAAGGAGATTGAAATGGAATAACATTTCTACGAACATAGTGCGACGAATTAAAACTGCCAATGGCAATAATGGAAGATACCTTGAGTTAATGCTACGTTCAAACGCCGGCATTTGGCGGGGCGTTTTGGTGGATGCTCTAACTAGAATGTCAAAGAAAAGGTGAGCGTGAATCAGAAACGCTGTCATGTTAAGGCCGATATGTTTGAAATATTTCCGGAAGCTAAAGAGGTTACGAGGAAGATAAACGGGGTAGAAAGGAACACAAAAGGGATTCAGTAGAACAACAGTTGACAATATATGCTCATCGACTAAAACTACTAGTCTGAAGAACTGGACGGAGCAGAGACAGGAAACACGGGGAGGAAAATCAGCGGAGGCTGTTAAATCAATAGGCAGCAGGATGGAAGATTACTGATAGTTATACTTAACCAAACAAATGACTTAATGTGAGAAACTGCCAGATGAGTATCCAGGAACCAGCAGCAATAATATTGTTAATTCTACCAAATCTTCGAATGGCAAACTACAAATTGTTCAGTTTGTTTTATGGTCAACGGTCGTTACACTAACTTGTTGTGTTGGTAATAATAGCTTTGACACATTCAATCGAAGCAAAATTGCTGTTTACAAAACGTATGAGCATCAATAGTCAACCCGCATTCTCTCGAAGACATCAGTATAAGACTTGTTGTAGTTGCATATAGTCGCCACTTGTTTTATTGCGGTGTTTGACTTATGACATTTAGATTTTGCTGGCGAAATGTGTTCCGTGTTTCACAGTAGAATTATTAGAGTACATTTGCGGATCGATACAACTATAATAAGCAAACCGGATATACACATTAGATGAATTATAATTATTTAAAAGAAAACAAGTCATGGCCAATGACCTCAAAAGAAGTAAACGGCCAATTTGTTAACACCAAGGACTGTGGCTGGGGTCGACAAGAGTAACAGAGATTCTCTTGAGCACATCGGTGCAAAATATGTTTTAAATGTTGGCTAATTTGGAGTACGAGTCACCTAGCTTAATCACCCATTGGCTTGTCACGCTACCACGTAGAGGCAAACAGATTATTCGTGCACATTTTTTGTTGCCAAAGCCAAAACACGTTTTGTGGAGAGCCCCGTAACAACCAGTTTGTGGAAGACCCCGTAACAACTAGTTTGTGGAGAACCCCGTAACAACTAGTTTGTGGAGGACCCCGTAACAACTAGTTTGTGGAGGACCCCGTAACAACTAGTTTGTGGAGGACCCTTGGCAAATGCCCAGTCTGCCCTGTCCCAAGTCAATGACAATGATAAAGCGTTTACTTACCTTCCGGGCAAGTCTTGGATCTCGATACACATGCCTTCGAATAGTCGTCCCAGACTCTGTCTGTGACGCATTCCATCGTGTTGAGTTTGCTGCGAACGTGACGACGTATGGGTAATATGTTGGCAATACCAACATTTATGCTGCAGTAGTTTCATAATCACAGCTTAAGCAACTCAGCATTATCAGCTGTTGATTACTAATGAATAAAAGTTACAGCTCTGACTAATATTAAGCAATTGCAATACGATTATGTGCACTGCGTTATACGTAAATAAAAAACTTGGTTAATATTCCATTTGGTTAGATATCCCCTCTCACATAAGCGATCCTGATAATTCACAAGAGCAATATGAAACTGTTGCCTTCCGCATTCAACGCAGGTGATGAAGTAGTATTTGTTTCTAGATGCCAGACACGTAGGAGTGACCATATTGATGATAGTTTTACAATGGCGATAGTTTCACAACTAGTGGAATAGTACTGTGATATTATCTTTGAATAGCGAGTATGCAGGAATGACACTGCTCTGATCGACGGTTCTTTATGCTAGGTCGATAAATAAGTACAATTACCATGTAAAGTTGAAAAAGCATGTTCACATACTATTACAATGGCACAAATATCCCTGCTGGTTTGTTTTGCCAACAATCGTTACTAGTTGATAGTTCAGTGTAGGCAATACTACTATCGACGATGTGTATAGATAGTTAAAAGTGTTATCGATATTATTGCGTCATCACACACACACGCACGCACGCACGCACGCACGCACGCACGCACGCACGCACGCACGCACGCACACACACACACACACACACACACACACACACACACACACACTTCTCATTGTGATTATCCTACCCCTTGGAACAGGCAACGAACACACCGCAGCCAGTACAGGATTGGTAGTATCCATTAGTGCGCCCAAAACAATGTTCCACGCAAATCTTCCGGGCGACCGTCCAAGCTGCAACAGGCAAATCATTAAGAGTGTTCTTTCGGTCCATAAAGTCAAACAGGCGTCTGTGGTAGATTTTGTTGACAATATTAACCCAAATGTCTGAAACTAAAACTAAGTACATCATTTGTTCGGTGTAGTGCAGCGCTAGATAGCAGCTTCCACGTTTGTTCGGTGTAGTGCAGCGCTAGATAGCAGCTTCCACGTTTGTTCGGTGTAGTGCAGCGCTAGATAGCAGCTTCCACGTTTGTTCGGTGTAGTGCAGCGCTAGATAGCAGCTTCCACGTTTGTTCGGTGTAGTGCAGCGCTAGATAGCAGCTTCCACGTTTGTTCGGTGTAGTGCAGCGCTAGATAGCAGCTTCCACGTTTGTTCGGTGTAGTGCAGCGCTAGATAGCAGCTTCCACGTTTGTTCGGTGTAGTGCAGCGCTAGATAGCAGCTTCCACGTTTGTTCGGTGTAGTGCAGCGCTAGATAGCAGCTTCCACGATAGCTGCGTTTAATACATCACCTTCGACGTATTCTACTTACTTGATTATTAAATATGTTCTGTTGTGTGCTAGGATATCGACTGTATTCGTATATGATATAGTTTTGTATCTGCATTCTTGAATTACGATTGATTTTCAGTAACTTTTGTGAAAATTTTCTTTGGTCAGCTGCTTACAGAAAGTCAGGATACATGCACAATACGATGATTTATTTGAAACAAACACCACGGGTCTTGAATCAATCAACACTTATTCGATGGCGATCAGGTTTTATACAACGGCAACACTCTGAGCGTGACACATTTTGTAATGAAGGCATAGGTGACAACACTGTATATAAAATATATTTTGATTTGCATAATTGACATAATATGCTATTAAATGGCAGTACGCGAAGACTTACTATAAAAAGCGGATTTGGAAGATAAGCGTGTATGTTTTTCCTTGCGACAAACAATGGTTTACACAATATTCTACGTAAAATAATGTGGCCATAGTTGACTGTTAAATTGTTAAAATGGGTCTAGCAAGGAAATAACGTTCAACTTTGTCCCACCTGCACACTGAGCGATCAGAATCAAAGTGACGACGATTCTTCCAGTAGCCATCTCTCGCTGTAGCAGTTTCAGCGACAGGCGCGTTGAGCCAGTCGTCCGCAGGAAGATGCTGCCACCAAATGTTCACTTTGCACTGGTCTCTTCAACTACGTCGTACGTAACTATCACAAGAGCAACAATAAAAAGGCGCCGATTTTCACAACCGTCATGTTATCTTGGTGCCTTCAATTACCCAGTACATTTTTTTGGTGAATGCATTGTATTCATCGTACTGGCGAGATACGGTTCTATGGGAATTAATTTCATAACATAAGTATGACATTGCATGCTTAGCCCTAGCATACTAGGTCATGAAACACGAGAGTTGGCACATGTTTTGTGCGAAACCTACTTCGTGCGTAGGGCCTACATGATATTAATCATTATGCATATATTGGTGATCACAGCATTAGCATAATGCTGCATGTTAGCTTTTTCCCATGACTGCGTTGACGTTAGTTCACAAAGAAATCATTGGATATGACGCCAACAAGAACATATGGGAAAGCGTGATGTGTCAAACATACTGAAAAAAAACTGTAAATGACTGAAAATCAACATATATTGTGGCGTCCAAATTATCGTCCCGGCTGTACTCAATGAACGGTAACGAATATCCACACTGGCGTAGCCAAGACTAGCCGCTGCGTAGTGCGAACAGCAATTCGATACGCCCTATCAAGTGCGACCCGACTAAAGCCAAATTAATTATTGACAGTTGACACCGAAATAGCGAACTGTGCCAAACGAACCGCTGACATCGCAGCTGGTAAAATCAACGCTCGACTTGACATAATAAAAATATATGTTGACCTAAGTACAAGGATGCACACGGGCGGACACAAAAGGACACATTAGACGCGGAGGCGGACAAGCGAAAACAACGAGTCCCCCAAAATGCCTGAAAACAAGCACGGGAATAATAATATAAATACAATATATAAAGGACATGGGCGTATATTAATGCGAAACAGCAGTCGTGTTGTTGGGGCTATGCACCTAGAAACGATAAAGAAAACTTACCTTGTGCAAATAAAATCAAGAATATCACGCCAGTGGTTTACTCAGAACGTGTTCTAGAAGTGGGACATTCGGTAATTTTCCCGAATGACTGAGAGCTGATATGTTAATCAGTACCACCGATAAGCGCATCCGCAATTATATCTAGTAATCTCGACTCCTTGTGACGTATTAAGTAATACCGGTACACACTGAACCTACGTACAGTCTCAAATAAACATGCTAATTTAAAAAAAAAAGATTACTAGTTTAGTAAAGCAGGGCCACAATAGGTTACATAAGTTGAGCTTGGACAAAAGTCATGGCAAAATGCTATTGACAAGCACAGCGATAGGTGTATATAAATATATTATCATTTCATGAGCGAAATTTGCTAGACTTGGACACTCATGACATAGAATTATCTAACAGTATGACGCGGCCTATAACATTTAAATGATGTGTGTTCACCAACGTTTTCCTTCTTAATTGTAATTGCAAATTGTTTTGCATGTGTAAGCCTTATAGCTGCATAGGCCCAAAACAATGACTTCTGTTTCTTTTTAAACGGCTCCGAACATTCTAAGCCGCGTTGTGCATTCAAAGTTGTTTATGTTGCAACTCATGAAGCAGCTACACTGCCGGAAATGTACAACTTATGATTTAAGTGGACTTGGAAAGGACACAAAAACATTCAATACTCTAAGTGTCTCTGAACATTCTAAATGGTTGTTAGTGCAGTGATTACCGTGCTATTGGCAACATATTGAATTTCTAAAAAGTAGGAAATGTGCATCCTATAATGTAAATGTATTTGGAAGGATCACATGCATATTAGTTTGAAAGTGCACATGCTAAGTCGTCTTGAGCTTTATAAGTGATCTTTATACTGCAGCGATTACTGGGCTACTTGCAACAGATAAAATTAGCAAATGTGCATCCGATTATTGTTCGGATATCATATTCAACACAAAAGACACCTTAAACTATAAAATGGGAGATATCGTTCTAGGTATCAACATAACAGAGAAGGACTAAGGTGTAAAACTATATGCTGATATGAAGTTCTCAGCAGTTTGGTATTGCTGCTTCAAAGGGTAATAAAATTATTTTTTTTAATGCACCATGTGATTTACATGTATTTGGAGCACATGTGCATTGGGCATTCTATGGCTCTGAACATTCTACGTGGTTTATGGTGTCATGCCTACCAGGCTATTTGCAACATATTGAGTTACAACATATTATTGCCCCCCGGGGGAGGTATTACAAAGGAACGTTCGACGTAAATTACCCAAATCGAACAATATAGTTACGTGCAACTGTTAGCAACGATATGCATATTTCAACCAATAAGGTTATACATCTACGGAACGCTTCGTGAAATCGGCAGTTGTACATGATTTGTATGCACAAAGATGTCATTGCCACTGGTATTACTGGGTAGTGAGTCATCAGTAATCAGTTCTTACCGTTTCTCCCGTGCAAAGCTGGGAAACTGGGCTAGTCTTTAATATAAAGTAGTGTGTGTCTCTGTCTGTTTGTCTGTGTGTATGTTCCCTCGTATCTCCGTCAGTTTCGCATATTTAGTACTTGCCTATAGGGTTGGCTGGAATATTACAAACTGTTCTGCGACAACAGTATTGCAGTTCACTGATATGCAACACACCGATTACCGCAATATTGATATGAAATCGAAACTCTTCAAGTCGTCGTCCCACACTAGGTTGATCGGACAATAGTTTCAATATAATTTCATCGATCATCGATGGTTACAAGCATGATAACATATACAACCTCGACGAAACTGGGCTGTTCTACCGTGCATTGCCCGACAACACATTGGCAATAGCGCAGGGAACGAAAACGGTCGAAGGAATGTTTGACCGCTCAGCTGTGCTGCAATGCAACAGGGACGGATTTATAGTTTGTTTTGTTTTTGCGACATGCTATTTTATTGTGCACTGAACCGGTACACCAGCGGCAGTATATTAATACATGTGCATAGTCATCTGACAAGCTTCTCCAGCACACATGACAAGTTTCTTCAAAAGTTTAGTTATATTAACACCATACGTTGCTCATGAAAACATGTTTTCTATCACACAGTGATTTGTACCGCTCGCGACAGTACCAACTAGCTAACGTCAACGTAATTATTTACAATATGATGGCGCCACCTACTGAGTATCCATGACATTAAATTCTCCATAGCGAAAACCTGGCCGTAACGGACATAATGCGCAGTCCCGACGGTGTCCGCTATGGACAGGTTTCACAGGTGTGTGTATATATATATATATATATATTATATATATATATATATATATATATATATATATATATATATATATATATATATATATAGATATAGATATATATATATATATATATATATATATATATATATATATATATATATATATATATATATATATATATATATATATATATATATATATCTATATATATATATATATACAGTTATGGTTCGTACATTAAAACATATTTGAAATTCCCCGTGGTGGGGTATTACATCGAAGGAACCAATGTGGACATTTGACGTCACTTACGTAACTGAACAATAAGTACATGCGACTATTAGCAACATTATGCGTGTTTCAATCATTTCAATCACGTGATCTACGTCATACGTCTACCGAACGCCTTGTGGATCCGGCAGTGGCGCGGATATGACGTGTGTGTGTGTGATAGAGACAAACTATGTAATCAGTCATTTTACACAATGGTTAACATATTTAGGCATTTCGCGTAATGCCTGCTTCACTCATTAATTTATCGAAATGCCTGAAAAACGAAAATGGAAACACTAGTATCATTTTATGTTGTACAAATGTGAATTCTACGTAAGGTCAGCGTTAATAATTTTTTGAGACGCTCCCGTTACTCAAGTATACAGTCGCCATAAATGTTTTGTGTTAAATAGCAACATGTTTATGATAATTTATCCACCTGTGTCCAATACTCTAACTCAGTTAGTTTGATTGACAGCTATCTCATTAATTTGGTGGACAGGTAATGGAAAACCTAAGCATTGACCAATTGGAAATGCCAGTTACCCAAAATGGTTGGCGATGGTGTTAGTTGGATGTTATGCAACGCCTCACTCTATGAAAAGAACGAAATCACTATGTGTTAATAATCTATTTGAAGTGCTGTAACATCGGCTCAGGATAACCCTGGAGTAAAATGTTAGAACGATCTACACAGAAAGTCACATAAATATCACAAATATTTAATTAGAAAAGATGAGTAGTTTAATACCATTGAACAACACATCAAACTTGCCGCTGCATGATTATTTTTCAAAGTCAAACCATGGATGTTATATTTTCAGCAGGTAAGTACCAAAATGTTCGTGGTTTAATTTGTATGTTTGTTTAATAAGTTTCGTACTTATTTGTTCAACAATAACAAATATGTTTGTAAATGAAATATGACATGCTGAACTGTTGTATGTTTTATAAAAAAAATTAACTAACGGTTGCTCTAAATATAATGGAAACAATTGTTATGAACGTCTTTCCGGATTACGGGTGTGACGTAAATGGTTTGTTTTTGTTTTGCCTATGCCTAAGACGATGAAGACACTCGGTGTGAGCTAACTTCACCTAATCTAGCCTGGTGGAGATGCATGTACTGTTATCTGCGTCAACGTGACCTTTCCGGGACGACAGTCCAACATCCGGGATATATTTACATGTAACAACACTAATTTAAAGCATAACTATGGTATGTAGTGTCTGTGTTATCAAGACGAGTACTGAAGACGCACTGGGTAATTGGGCGAACGCTATGTTTTGTTCGCGTTCAACAAGATACGTCCACGGCGTTGATAATCGGCGCCGTTGCACCGTTATTGTTGCTGGTGCGACATACACGAAGAGAACAGAGCGAAGTTAACATTTGGTGCAGCATCTTCCTGCGGCAGACTGGTTCAACGCTGAGGTTGCTACAGCGAGAGATGGCTGCTGGAAGAATCGTCATCATTTTGTATCTGGTCGTTCCGTTTACAGGTAGGAAAACATTGAAGAAAATGTGAGGCATGCATTTGAACCTAGCCGAGTGTTTGGGCGTTGCACGTGAAAAAAAGAAGCCATTGCAAGAACATATGACTCCTTGCACTACCTAAATCACGTTTTGTTAGAGCAGTGCCAGTGACAATGATGGATACAACTTTATGCACTAAACATTATCCGAAGAAAAATGATAGGAAACGTATGTGGACGGTTGTTGTCGATCACATAGCAATTGTATGGAACACACGGCAAACAATTGTACGTAACTACTATTGTTACGAGTTACTAAAAATCAACGTCAAACATCCATATACTTTCCTTTGTAAAATAGCCATACCTGGGGAATTTCCACTTTGTTAAATGTTCGAACCATCCGTATGGCCTCCCGAGCACACCTACGAAATGTCCCATACACGCACAACTGATAGAATTATGAGATAACAACCAGACGACATACACTCAAACGTAAATCACAAACTGTTCCATTCTTGTACAAATAATACCATTACTTTGTTAATATGAAATAAATAAACTAATGCTTTCGTGAGATATATTAATACAGTTCGCCAAGCGGTGGGTGTTTTGGTCCCAGGGGTGTTACGAAACGTCATATTGATAACCTAAGTTAAAATGGCTGTATCGTTTTCATTGGATGTTGAATTACATTTAACTTTCCACAAGTGGTATAATTATCTACAATGAGGTTGCATCCAATATAAAAAAAATCCACAAACGATTACCTTATGAGCTGATAAATTCCATCATAGTAAACAGTGTTTATGATTTAGCACTATTTTGCAGTTTGGACGGTCGCCGATAATATCTGCGTGGACAACTGTTCCTGGCGCCCCAACGGATACTACCAATCCTGCTATGGCTGTGACGTTTTTACCTCCTGTGACCGAGGGTAAGACATGTCGACTAAGGCGTGCTGTAATTTGGTCATATCCTCATGAATTTCATAGCACTCTGGCAATTGAGGAAGGAATTTATTTTGTATTGGACAAAATATTCACGTTTTTTAATAGTGTGCAAACAATGTTATGATTTTCTACTAAGACAATAATTATCAGACATATTATCTACATCTACGTTATGTCGCCCACAACTTGAAATCTTTGATAAACTGTAAAAAAACATTGTATTGACAGATTCTACTGTTGAAATCAGTATGAAGGAGTAACGCTACATTTGTTAATGGTATCGTTGTGAAGTAAAGTGGAAAGGTAAGCATTAAAACATGTTCGTCAACTTTTACCGTTACTGGTGTTTTAACATACTGCATACTCATGGTTAATGAAGAACTCTGTTCCACACGGTCTCCTTAAATACTAATGGGCTGTTGTCACGGGAGGGAAAGTTTTCCAAATGAAATAGTAAAGACATATTTCATTTACACCTAGAGGGGAGCACTAGTTCGCAGTGCAAATATTTATTGCTAGTTAATACCAAAACTTGGGAACACCAACCGCAGGCTCGTAGTTGGGGGGGTTCAGGGGGTTCACATGAACCCCCCTTTCTGTGAACGCCCTTTTTCATAAATATGAACCCTACCCCCACCCCCACTTTTTATGTGATCCACCTTCTCAAAAGCGTGAATACCCCAGTAATATGAAAATAGTAAAATTATTGGGGATTCACGCGTTTTAAGAGGGACGCTCACGCTTTAGAGAAGGGCGGTTCAGGTTTAGAGAAGGTGGGTTCACGGTTTTGAGAAGGGGGTTCATGCTTTTGTGAAGGGGTTCATGCTCTTGAGAAGGGGAGTTCACACTTTTGAGAAGGGAGTTCATACTTTTGAGAAGGGAGATTCATGCTTTTGAGAAGATTGGTTCATGCACTTGAGGAAGGTGTTCATGCTTTTAAGAAGAGGATCGTGCTTTTGAGAAGAGGATAATGCTTTAGAGAAGGTGGGTTCACGGTTTTGAGAAGGGGGTTCATGCTTTGTGAAGGGGTTCATGCTCTTGAGAAGGGGAGTTTACACTTTTGAGAAGGGGTTTCATGCTTTTGAGAAGGGAGATTCACGCTTTTGAGAAAATTGGTTCATGCTCTTGAGGAAGGTGTTCATGCTTTTGAGAAGAGGATCGTGTTTTTGAGAAGAGGATAATGTTTTAGAGAAGGTGTGTTTATGCGTTCGAAAAGGGAGGATCATGCTTTTTGAGAAGGAGGGGTTTCATGCTTTTGAGAAGGGGGTTGATGCTTTCAAGAAGGTGGTTGCTGCTTTTTAGAAGGGGGTTGATGCTTTTGAGAAGAGGGGTTCATGCTTTTGAGAAGGGTGGTTCATGTTTTTGAGAAAGGGGTTCATGCTTTTGGGAAGGGGGATTCATATTAGTGAAAAAGAGTGGGTTCCCAGTTATTTTAAATATATAATTTTTTCTTCGTATTATTCAGGGTTCACGCTTTCGCAAAAAGGTTAAAATTTTTTGGAAAAGGGGTTCACGTTTATGAAAAAATAATATTATTATCATCTTCATATTATTGGGGGTTCACACGTTTGAGAGTTAGGGTTCACGGTTTTGAGAAGGGGTTTCGCGCCTTTGAGAAAGGCGACACAATTTTTTTTAAATTAGTAATATTATCTTTATATTATATTGAGGGTTCACGCTTTAGAGAGGGGGTTCAAATGAACTAATTATATATTATATGATTATTTGATTTGCTTGAAACAAAATCTTATTCCAAATATAAATGTGTTGCCTAGTCACCTCACATGTGGTCTGTTGGTAACAGTCAGGGAGCAGTAGCCACTGTACAGACAATTGCTAAGCCACTGTTCGAAGAATATGAAAAGACTTGTAAGTTATAAACGTATAAGCATCTCCTCTGAAATGAAACAGTGCAAATCAATGAATCTCTTTGTTGACGTGTCACGTAGTATGGCTTCCACACATCCACAACACACACGTAATGACGTGTCACGTAGTATGGCTTCCACACATCCACAACACACACGTAATGACGTGTCACGCAGTATGGCTTCCACACATCCACAACACACACGTAATGACGTGTCACGTAGTATGGCTTCCACACATCCACAACACACACGTAATGACGTGTCACGTAGTATGGCTTCCACACATCCACAACACACACGTAATGACGTGTCACGTAGTATGGCTTCCACACATCCACAACACACACGTAATGACGTGTCACGCAGTATGGCTTCCACACATCCACAACACACACGTAATGACGTGTCACGCAGTATGGCTTCCACACATCCACAACACACACGTAATGACGTGTCACGTAGTATGGCTTCCACACATCCACAACACACACATAATGACGTGTCACGCAGTATGGCTTCCACACATCCACAACACACACGTAATGACGTGTCACGCAGTATGGCTTCCACACATCCACAACACACACGTAAAGCTTAGCGGAGGCAAACCTGCATGTGTATACAGGAAAATATTAAACTAGCATTTTGTAGTGCACGCTTTCTTTAACTGATAGTTTCGATACTGGCCTAAACTTGACCAATAATGTGTTGCTCGCTCACAGCTCAGAGCATTAATTTAACTTGGCAATTTTAGGCTTCTTTGATTATTATATTATTATAATAATTACAATGGGATTACTAGTGTCCCTCTTACTGCTGCAACACAACATAAGTCCCACCCACTATTCCACTATTCCTTACACTAACCACCAATCAGGTTGCATTATGTGCCCCTCAATCTCCATCTTACTATGGTTGTATAATTTCCGGAAAGGATCACATTCGATATCGACATTGAACATCGTTTATCTGACATGATCAACTTAGATATCGACATGTGATTGTGATTTTCATAATTTTAATTGAATCTCTTTGATTTTGAAATTGGCTTCGACGTGTGACTGTACTTTTCATAATGCTGATTGTGTCTCATCAATTTATACCTCCACATTTAATTTGGCTGCTTCTCGTAGATTCTGAATAATGTAATCGCATATGTAAACTCCCCATGTGAACATGTGGTGCCCCCTGGGTTCTGTATTCGGAATGTGAACCCCCCCCCCTTGAAAAGCTGGCTACGGGCCTGAACCGACACAAATGAGTTGCGTATACAGTAAATACACAAAAATTACAGCCATCTCAACACGATGAAATGCCCCGAAAACACTGTCTGGGACGATGCCTTGAAGTCTTGTCTATCCAGTTCCCAGACCTGCATGGAAGGTAAGTATATGTGTTCTCCTTGGTGTTCACCCCAGACCGTGTATCAGAGCGTCTAGTAACAGTAGTAGCATACATGTTGCATTTGTTTGCTGGAAGCTGCTTTGTAAATATTATCTCAATATACGAACAAATAAATGCCAGTCAACATACAATGTTAATTAACAAAATCACAACATTAGAGGAGACATATGAAAATGGCGCTTACATTTACTACAACCTACACAGTCGTGCGTGGGAAAAGGCGAAGTATTGTGTTTTTCCATACAACATACTTAACCAGTTACACAGTCCACAAAGTATCTTGCGAAGCGCGTCCTTCGTTTTATGATGTTATATAACTCGCAGGGTGCGCTGTGCTTGTACCAGAGTATGCTTAAAGCCATCTTGCATTAGCAGCATCCGGTCATACGGCTTCGTCCTAGACATGGTCTTGCTTTTCCTAAGATTGAGCCGAATCCGTGCCGAGATGATTCTATGATCTGCTCCTTAATTGGCAGTGTATGCCTCTACATTGCCAGTGTATGCCTCCACATTGCCAGTGTATGCCTCCACATTCAGTACGCTACTTCGCCATTTCATGCGGACCTGTGTGCAATCCTGTCGATTCTTGTTACCTCATGGGCTGTGTCGTGTACTTGCGTTTATGAGCCCCGTTTTGCATGTTAGATCTAATAATGGCTTTCAATTTGTTATTCTGTGCTGGTACGTATATAACAGCTCGTTTCAGGCTGTCCTTGTCGGCTACGATTGTGTCGTCTTCTGCCACATTGGTTGGGCAATATATAACTTACACTGCCAATGCAGCATTACCTTAATAGCTACCGTTACGATATGCTAGCTCATTTGTTCAAAACTTGCGTGTAGTTTTTTGTTAAATCATCAGACAAACTATTCCATTATTTAATGTTTGATCCAGAATTTATTGAAGTGAAAAAAAGAAACGCTGAATACTCATGAATTTTGCTCTTGGTGAAATTGTATAACTTTGTCATGTGATCGGCGAGAGGATGGATGTCACACCCATGACCAGCTATGAATAAAGTATTTACTGTTTTCGATATCCACTATTTTGAGCCTTATCGGATCTAATAATTAAAGTCAATTGTTTCGATGATTTGGGAAAAAAATACGCACTTTTATGAAATCGTCTGCGGATATTATTTAGACTATACACACACTACATATTTGGACATCAACGAACCGGATTCGTGATAGACTAAATTAGTTGGTTGGAATGGAACTGTACACGATTGTACACGATTGTACACGATTGTGCTCGTCAAATTTTCTTTTGTTATGTTGTTTCCGCTGTGTGGAAACTTCATCTAGTGCGCAGGTATTGTTCTTGTTTGATAGTGGATGCATCTGCAGTGGACAAGGGATTAGTAAAGTACACGGGATATGGCTTTACTTCCCCATCCATTCAAGTCGACCAATCACCTAGACGGGGTGCCTTGTCGCACTATGGTGGGTTTGGAACGTGTACATTTACGTGTTTTGTTCTATAAACAAACGTACGTTTTTCGTCACTTCATGTAGGTGATGCGATTAACATTGGCACTTCTCTGTAAACCAGTATGTGGTACCCATTAACCTAATTGTCATTCGACCTGAGCGCAATTCGGATACAAGGCACCCGGCTGTAACAATACGATTTGGATAGTAATATACTTAAATATATATCTGGCAATTTTGACAATATAATTTCATGCTAGTGTACAAGTTAATGTAATGTTGTGTTTGCTGATTATGTTGTTGGCCGTGGCCGTGATCGTGGTGGTCGTGTTAGTCGTGTTGGTGATGGTGGTGGTCCTAGTAGTGGTCGTTGTGGACGTATTGGTCGTGTTGGTGATGGTGGTGGTCCTAGTAGTGGTCGTGGTGGTCGTGTTGGTCGTGTTGGTGATGGTGGTGGTGGTCCTAGTAGTGGTCTGTTGGTCGTGTTAGTCGTGTTGGTGATAATGGTGGTCCTAGTAGTGGTCGTGGTGGTCGTGTTAGTCGTGTTGTTGATGGTGGTGGTCCTAGTAGTAGTTGGAGAGGCCGTGTTGGTCGTGTTGTTGATGGTGGTGGTCCTAGTAGTGGTAGGAGTGGCCGCGTTGGTCGTGTTGGTGATGGTGGTGGTCCTAGTAGTGTTCGTGTTGGTCGTGTTGGTGATGCTGATGGTCCTAGTAGTGGTTGTGTTGGTCGTGTTGGTGATGGTGGTGGTCCTACTAGTGGTCGTGTTGGTCGTGTTGGTGATGCTGATGGTCCTAGTGGTGGTCGTGTTGGTGATGCTGATGGTCCTAGTAGTGGTCGTGTTGGTCGTGTTGGTGATGCTGATGGTCCTAGTAGTGGTCGTGTTGGTCGTGTTGGTGATGCTGGTGGTCCTAGTAGTGGTCGTGTTGGTCGTGTTGGTGATGATGGTGGTCCTAGTAGTGGTCGTGTTGGTCGTGTTGGTGATGATGGTGGTCCTAGTAGTGGTCGTGTTGGTCGTGTTGGTGATGATGGTGGTCCTAGTAGTGGTCGTGTTGGTCGTGTTGGTGATGATGGTGGTCCTAGTAGTGGTCGTGTTGTTCGTGTTGGTGATGATGGTGGTCCTAGTAGTGGTCTGGCGGCCTTATCTCTCAACCTACTTGGGAATTTCACAATATTCCAACCAAATTTCACAAATAAAAATTTATAATAACCAATTACTGCTGAATATGTGTATGTGTGTGCGTGTGTATGTGTGCGTCTGTTCGTGCGTGTGTCCGTGTGCATTTGTGCGTACGTGCGTGCATGCGTGTGAGTGTGTGTACAGAGGCTATGTACAAGAAGGGAAGCCTTACGCTTTCGGCTCCCTTTTCCCTGCAGGAAGAATCTGGCGGATGTAGCTGGGTGCGAGAGTGTGAAGAAAGCACAATACACATCACATGCTAAACAAAAGCACCAGACGCATCACACGCACGCTTGTGTAAACACACAACACCCTATCACACGGTATGAACATCCAAGCCTGACATCCAAGCCTGACATCCACTACTGCATGTGTACATTTCATATCGTCTTCGATGCATGTTCGATGAGGTTGTTCGAGAAAAGATGTTATTATAATGTTACAGCATTAATATTCAATTTGATAGTTGTTATAGCGAACCGTTATCTTTAAAGTGTGCAAACACGTTTCGTTGTATTTATGTTTCAAGCGTCATGTCCTGACGGACGGGTGTGGACTAAGTGCAGAGGGGCATGTCAGCCTACGTGCAAGAAACCTTTCCGGTCATTTACATGCATTCGGAGGTGCGTTACCGGATGCCTATGTCCAAACGATAGTCCCATTCTCCTCAACGGGAAATGCATCAGGGAGGCACAATGTAAAGGTAATCGCCGAATGCTGTAATTAAACAATCGTGCAATTTTGAAAATGTTTATCAAATAGTCAGAAGAATTGCAAATGAGCTGAGAGACAATTTAATTATGTTACTGACAAGTTGTGTTACTGAGCTAAGGATTACTAGGAAACAAAGGTGTTTGTTGTAGTTTCTAAACTATTGGCAAAGTTGATGTATCACGAAGGTTTATCATAACGCAGCGGAGCCAAAAATGGTAGTACGTCCGGTCCCATTTGACACCTGCGTGACGTGCTGTAAAAATTGCAAATTAGTTGTAAGAAAATGTACGTATTTTATAGACATGCATTGTAATTGAAATACCTTAATTATTTGCTGATAATATATAATATTATTATTAATTTAATTAGTCATTTGAGCAAATCGCTTTCATTAAAGAATGTGTGGAATAATATTTCCGTTGTTCTGTCTTCAGCGTTATGTCCTGATGGACAGGTGTGGAGTACATGCACAGCCCATTGCCAGCCAACGTGCGATAAACCCAGACCATTTTGCTCTTTAAATTGCGTTCGTGGATGTGTGTGTCCGGAAGATCGTCCCTTTCTCCACGAGGGGAAATGCATAAGGCAGGCACAATGTCAAGGTAGTCGACACACACACGCACACACACAAACGCACACACACACACATACACACACGCGCGCGCGCGCACACACACTCACGCACACGCACACGCACACGCACACACGTGTTCGTGTTTGCGTGTGTGCCTGTGTGCGTGTGCGTGTGTGTGTGTGTGTGTGTGTGTGTGTGTGTGTGTAGAGGCTATGTTATTGCAGGGAAGTCTTACGCTTTCGGCTCCCTTTTCCCTCCAGGGAGCCATCTGGCGGATGTCGCTGGAAGCGAGAGTGTGAAGCAAGCACTACACTTTACATGCTAAACAAAAGCACCAGACGCATCACACGCACGCTTGTGTAAACACACCACACCATATCACACGCTAAAACGGTATGAACGTCCAAGTCTGATACAACTACTGCATGTGTTCATTTGATATCGTCTTCGATGAGGTTGTTCGTGAAAACAAATTATTATAATGCTAACGCATTAATATTCAATTCGGTAGTTGTTATATCGAACCGCTTGTGTAAACACACCACACCCTATCACACGCTAAAACAGTATGAACATCCAAGCCTGACATCCACTACTGCATGTGTACATTTCATATCGTCTTCGATACATGTTCGATGAGGTTGTTCGAGAAAAGATGTTATTATAATGTTACAGCATTAATATTCAATTTGATAGTTGTTATAGCGAACCGTTATCATTAATCTGTGCAAACATGTTTCGTTTTATTTTTGTTCAAGCGTCATGTCCTGACGGACGGGTGTGGACTAAGTGCAGAGGGGCATGTCAGCCTACGTGCAAGAAACCTATCCGGTCATTTACATGCATTCGGAGGTGCGTTACCGGATGCCTATGTCCAAAAGATAGTCCCATTCTCCTCAACGGGAAATGCATCAGGGAGGCACAATGTAAAGGTAATCGCCGAATACTGTAATTAAACAATCACGCAATTTTGAAAATGTTCATCAAATAGTCAGAAGAATTGCAAATGAGCTGAGAAACAATTTAATTATGTTACCGACAAGTCTTGTTACTGAGCTAAGGATTACTAGGAAACAAAGTTGTTTGTTGTAGTTTCTAAGCTATTGGCAAAGTTGATGTTTCACGAAGGTTTATCATAACGCAGCAGAACCAAAAATGATAGTACGTCCGGTCCCATTTTTAACACCTGGATGACGTGTTGTAAGAATTGCAAATGAGTTTTAATAAAATGAACTTATTTTAAAGAGATGTCTTGTGATTGAAATACCCTAATTATTTGTTGATACTATATAATATTAATATTAATTTCAGTAGTCGTTTGACCCAATAATATTTCCGTGGTTCTGTCTTCAGCGTTATGTCCTGATGGACAGGTGTGGAGTACATGCACAGCCCATTGCCAGCCAACGTGCGATAAACCCAGACCAATTTGCTCTTTAAATTGCGTTCGTGGATGCGTGTGTCCGGAGGATCGACCCTTTCTCCACGAGGGGGAATGCATAAGGCAGGCACAATGTCCAGGTAGGCGACACACATACGCACGCACGCACCCACGCATGTGTGCGTGAACGGGTAGAGGCTATGTACCAGCAGACGTAAAAATACGTGTTCCATTATGTAACATGCCGGTTATGTTGCACAGACGTACAAACACGTGTTTGTTTATGTGATTCGACCATGTATAAATATATATGTTTCAATATATATCCAATATATATATATATATATATATATATATATATATATATATATGGTCGAATCACATAAACGATATATATATATATATATATATATATATATATATATATATATATATATATATATATATATATATATATATATATATATATATATATATAGATATATATATCGCTGTTGTTACTGTCGTTGGTGATGTTGCAGCCCCGTTGGAATGCCTAGAAACATCCCGTGGTTTCGAGTACAAAGGGCACAAAAACAAAACCGCAACAGGCAGGACATGCCAAGCGTGGCACTATCAGGAGGTCAGTACAGTGTTAGAAGTGTCATTATCATATATTATTATCATATAAAAATATATGACTTTTTGATTGCTATTTTCGCCAACTTGCAGCAAATAGCTTAAACTTAATTCTGCATAGTTGAAAAGAATAGCGCCCCAGATTTTGTTACTGGTACCATGTCAGTTCCGTTTCGTCAAACTGGAAACACTAGCTAAAAAAAATTATCAAATTCAGGAAATGGCATACGTAGTGTATATGACTCGTGGTGATAAAGAGAACATTTAGAACAGCAAAGATTGACGGGCAAAGAAGCAGAAGTCGGAAAAGACTGATTATGGAAATAAATGGTACAAAGCACATTTTTCTGGATAGTTACAAAACACCATTTTGAACATAGTCCCCTAGTTTCCCCTGTGTGCGTTTTTCACAACGAAGCTATAAGCGTGATAATTATTATAGACCGTAGGCCATTGGCTTGAAATCACACTCGTTCATGGACTCCACCTTCCAATTATTGCGAGAACATGAAATCTTGACAAAAACATTAGCCATAACATCACCAATAACAACTGAAATTGCTCCACTATAAAATATCGTCAATTTGTTATGCTGTGGAATCGTGGTTGGATTTAAGGACACAATGTAAAAATTCTACCTTTAATTATTTTAATGAATTAATTTGTGACAACTGGTCTAGATGTCGTTTCAGGTGTATTAACTTGCAACCAATTGCTGTTGCCATTTTTATGACCAGTTTCTAACACTTTGCTGATATTTTTAGTTTTATCCCATTCAACACAGCGATTTCGTCTACATGAACACCTTACCCCGGCCTCACATTAACTGTATCCCTTTAATCATAATAAATTGTTTTGGTTTGCTGTTGTGCTACTGTGGCAGTCCTTCCGGCCACTTTGAGCCACTCTGCATCTGTATGTGGGTAAAAATACCGGCCAAGACACGACCCCACCCTGATATGTCACGAATACCTATTTTGTCAAATAGATTAATATTAAGATAACATTCTTACCTGTAACCATAATGTAATTGATTTTATTAATGTATTGAGCAATGGGTCGGTAGTTGTTGTTATCAAACAGGATATCAATTGTGGCGAGAGCAAAGGGTCGATAGTTGTTGTTATCAGACAGGTCATCAATTGTGACGAGAGCAATGGGTCGATAGTTGTTGTTATCAGACAGGACATCAATTGTGGCGAGAGCAATGGGTCGGTAGTTGTTGTTATCAGACAGATCCACAATTGTGGCGAGAGCAATGGGTCGGTAGTTGTTGTTATCAGACAGGTCATCAATTGTGACGAGAGCAATGGGTCGGTAGTTGTTGTTATCAGACAGGTCATCAATTGTGGTGAGAGCAATGGGTCGGTAGTTGTTGTTATCAGACAGATCATCAATTGTGGTGAGAGCAATGGGTCGGTAGTTGTTGTTATCAGACAGGTCATCAATTGTGGTGAGAGCAATGGGTCGGTAGCTGTTGTTGTCAGACAGGTCACCAGCCTTATATTTAATTATGGGGGCTATGATTGCAATCATCATAACATCCGGTAAAAAACGTGAGTTAACATGCTGCTATATAACAGTGACATAAGAACGTGAAGTTTTTCATTCGCATATTTAAAATGATTGTTGCATACACTATTATATCCCGGCGTTTTGCCTATTGGCATTGCTTGTATTATATTTTGAATTTCTTTAACATTAACAATAATTTGAACATTAAGATGTACACTGCTACAGTACTCATTGATCTTCGTGATGTTGACTGGAGAGCCAGTTATAGAGTTAAGTAGGGACTGGTAATGGTGAAGCCACATATTCTTTACATTTTCCACACCTGAGCCTCCACCAACATTGCTAGGATTTGGCAACCTGGCATTACTCACATGTTTTATGCCATTCCAGAAGCAAGTCGTTCAGCTTTAAGAATTTCGCCATCTTTTTCAGAAAGTCTTTTGTTACGTTTAAAATGAGCACGTGTAAGTTTAATTATATCATACAATGGACCGTGACGAGGACTCCCAACAGACCGACCAGATGAGAAAAGATTCTCTAGCAGCTTGATAGGAATCTCTGACCAGGTCGTTCCAGCCAAGAACACTATGCTTAGAAGACGTGTTGCTAGCCTTAGTAGGGATTGCCTCGGCAGCGTCCTTGATTGATTTTATAATATCATTGTAAAGTTTGCGTAGCAAATTACGATGGGCTTTATCATTACAATTAGGGTTAGTACAGCTTAACATATCACGGGGTACATCAATAGCTGATAAAAACAAATCAGTTTGTGTATGATAGTTATGGAGATCCTGGGGGAAGGCAGCATTCCACACAGGACGAGGTGTTTGAATTTACTCCTGTAGCTGGGGGCCTGAAGAAGGTAATCCATTGGCAGATATAGTAAAGCATACAGTTATGTGGTCGGAAGAGACACAGTCATATTTAACTTCCATATCAGAGATTAATATCAGATATTGATCTCTACTTGGATTATATTTTATTGATCTTTACTTGGATTATATTTTACAAACATTTCAAACAGGGAGTATTATTCTGTTCAACCCATTTTACCGGGGTTTCCTCTTCCCGTAGTCATTCCGCCGGAAAGATGTCCCCTTCCCATAAATATGGACTGCTTTTTATCAAGCCTATTATCATGTAAACGAATGAAAACTGCCACATATATCAGGGGCTCATATGCAACATGGCCGCGCAGTCTCCATTGTCACTGTATCTGTGACTGTGATGATTGTCACTGACGGTGACGCTGTTCGTACATTATTATTATTATTATTACGAGGCCTGGGCTAAATGATAAGGGAAACAGTTAACTTAATTAGACACCTGACTTATTATTTCACCAACACGTTCTGGGTGATTTCGATTCGCAATCGCTTATTGGTAACATACGTACTCTTGCCGCTTTACCAACAGATCGATCCAACACTTCCCACAGCGACAACAGCTAACATATTCGCTTGCTTGTCGCCTCTGAAATTCAAGGTCCCATGGATCTTCATTTTCATCTGCACGATCTGAGTTTCCGTGCACTTGCACTGCCAATGGTCCCTGTGTTTCTGGCTGATACTGGTGTCCGGATAGTTCTTGGTTGCTTCATTTTTATCATCGGAAAAATTCGAAAATCATAGCGGCACGCCATTTTGTTTACACATACCGCGAATGCGTATAGAGTTCAGAACCAACCGCTGGAGTTGATCGGAGTTTTTACAAAATAGAGCTTAGGCAATTTTTATTACAGTTGGAAAAGCTTAGTTTTAGTAATTATTTTATATATATAACCCCAAAAACATGCCTTAATATAACAATGTAACCCGTTAACATTACTACAATGCTTTTGTTTGCTTCCGAGACATTTACGCCCAGTACTCCTGATCATTTGGAGCAACTTGGCATCTTTCTGTGGGTACAGATATTGCTTTTCTAATCAAAACATTACTTCACCCTATTACGTTACGAGTCTGTATTTTGTCGAACAAATACATATTACTATAACATTGCAACCCTTTAACCATATTTCAATGGATTTGTTGTTATTGTGTTACCCATGAATACAAGCATGCCATATTCCTTAACTCATGTGTTCGACAAAACTGAAATGTCTGCCTAGTATTGCAATCCCAAGTTTAATGAGACAAGGTTGAAAAAAGCAGAACCAGGGCAATTTTACATACAAACTGGTGTTCTCAGCTCCCCCTTTTGCCAGTCCTTGTGATTTGTCTGCACAACCAGTGTATGCAAATCAGGATAGTCAATATGCCTGAATTCTTGTTTATGTAGACATGTTTATTAACCTTCTCCTGGTGAAGGTCCCGACAGCTTTGAAAGGTAAAAGTCCTGCTCTCCTTAAAACGGAAGTTTAATGCGAAACCGGAAAAGGCAAGAAAGCAACTTCTCTTTCTATGGTCCAAAGGACACAGTTTCTTTAAAAGAGCAATTCGTTGAGAGTCCTCCTGATGACAATTGATTTATCGATAGTCAATCGCTTAGGGTCTGGAATGAACTCCCCATCACTTTAAAATCATTTGAAGCAATAGCTACCTTAAAAAAAAATTAAAATATTTTTATTCCAAATTGCATTATCAAAATAAACATTTACTGCGGCCACTTGTTCTGATAATGACCTCTGTGCTTCACTGTTCACGATTATGCTTACTGATTATGGTTTGTTGTGCCTCTGAGCTCAATATCTTGCTGACTTAGGCATAATTATAATTATAATTAGGGGGCAGCCGTGGCCTAGTGGTTAAAGTGTTGGACTCTAAATTCGAGGGTTGTGAGTTCAAGAACCACACTGGGCACGGTTATTTTCGAAGCTTAGGCAATTTCGTTTACCCTACTTTGCCTCAGTCTACTCAGCTGCAAATGAGAACAAACACTGTTTGGAAGGTACCTGCGATGGACTAGTGTCCCGTCCAGGAGAGTCAGTATAACTGCACTCTAAGTTGCTTCGCACTACAGAAACCAGGTTTAAGCACTGGCCATATAAGCCTTCATGGCTTCCTAAGGCGTAATGCCTGAGAGATGACTTTACCTTTACCTTATAATTATAATTATTATCATTATTATTACTTCACATGGTTACACAACCTAGGCTTTACTTTGGTGACAGCAGTTGTACTGGATTTCTCCACAATGTAAAAGCTTGCATGCAGTTTACCTGAATGATCCGTAACAGCTGGTTATGGACATCTCATAGCACATTTTGTTTCATGGTTTCACCCTTTTCTCCACAGCCTCACAAACACAGTAAATGCAAACCGCTATACCGGAATAACTACTGCACCAACATGGATAATCTAGAACGCAAGTGCCGTGGGAGGAGGCCTTGGTGCTATACGATGGATCCTAAGAAGCGCTGGGAGTACTGCGCCATTCCCAAGTGTAAAGGTGCCTTGACAATTAAAGCTCTGCATCATGTTGATCAGTATGTGTTTACACATTGGGTTGATGCGTCCTATCGCAGAGAATATGAGAAGTGAAGCGGTGTGATTTTACTATACAAACGCAATCCATCTCTGTTTTCCTTATTGCCATACGGGGACTACCCATTTTATTTGTGTTGTTTATTCGTATTTCTTTTACCGCTTATGTTATCCATGTTGTGCTAATATCGTGTTGTATATACGTGCATAAGTACCAGCAAGCTACGTCCCGACAGGGTAGACTTACGCCCTCTTCACTCCAGGGAGCTATCTGGTGGGTGCAACTAGAAGCGACAGTATGAAGCAAGCACTGCACAACACACACTGCTCACTACACGCTGAACAATGAACTATTGCACCAGATACATCACACATATTTGTCTAAGCACACCACACCACACCACTTAATTATGGTCAGTTCATCTCGTCTTCGTCACATGTTTGATGAACTTGCTCGTTAGAAGTTATATAACATGTTACATTAATGTATGTTAAATTCGGTAGTTATTTTAGCGATTAGGCATGATTAAAGTGTTTCCCTTGCATCTGTGTTTCAAGTGTCATGCCCTGAAGGACGGGTGTGGACTAAATGCAAAGGTCGGTGCCGGCCTACATGCAAAATCCCTAAGCCGCGCTGCTCTCGGCGGTGTTTTTCCGGATGTGTGTGTCCAACGGACAGTCCCTTTCTCCACAAAGGGAAATGCATAAAGAAGGCGCAATGTCCAGGTAGGGGCCGAATGCTGCAGTTTAAATGGCTGAACGATTAAAAGGAATAAGACATTTATGTAGATCAATGCTTTCAGCGGCTGCGATAAACGAAATAATATTACATGAAAGTGCATGCAATGTGAACACCACAACCCAAGGGCTGATATGAGGAGCATATGTAAATGTCGTCGATTATCTCAACTTAGTCAAACGTACTTCACGTTGCCAGTAATATATAAATCGACATCATGATCAACATTTTGATGATAGTTTGCATACAATCTGTGTTTACTCCATATATGGCATACATGCGTCTGCTTTTAATGGACTGTTTACCATTTACGTTTACAGAAGTGTGGGTTAGATATATGCGTCGTTTAGTGGACGGTCTATTTACCATTTACATTTACAGATACACACACCAATGATTAATCGTTGGACTATCGAAAGGGCATCACTTCCTTGTCCGGATATCAAACAGTTCGTCGTAGTTGAAAGTGTCCTTCGTGTTATCGGGGAAGATGGAGATCACACATAGCAGCATTGCACGACAGTCAATAATGTTTTCCAGCAACTTAAATAATCCGCTTCTGCTAACTCGTCCTACTGTCTTAGTAATTTCGATTATGGCGATCTGTCTACAACATGCATTTTGTAGTTGTTGTCAAACACAGAATGCAATGTATATTGTGGATCGCCCAGTTCCCTCTCTTCCTCTCTCCCTCCTTCCCTCCCTCCCTCCCTCCCTCCCTACCTCCCTCCCTCCCTCCCCCGCACCCTTTCTCCCTTCTTCCCTCCCTCCGTCTCTCCCTCCCTCCCCCCCGCACCCTTTCTCCCTCCCTCCCTCCCTCCGTCTCTCCCTTTCTCCACCCCTCTCTCCGTCCCTCCGTCTCTCCCTGTCTCCCTCTCTCACTCCCTCCCTCCGTATCTCACTCCCTCCCTCCCTCCCTCCGTTTCTCCCCTTTCCCTCCTTCCCTCCGTCTCTCCCTCTCTCCGTCTTTCCCTCCCTCCGTCTCTCCCTCCCTCTGTCTCTCCGTCCCTCCGTCCCCCCCCATGTGCAATCCGTCCTTCTAAAATATGCGTTAACCTTGTTTTTAAACATATTCACGCTGCTATCAATGTTTTCCATTCGTTGATTGTTCATTCATAAGTACTTTATCTCATCCCATTTAAACTGATCCTTTACAAATTTCAATTTGATGTCCTCTGAACTGCCATGTCTCTGGGGTTGTTAAAACACATTCTTTCAGTCGTTCTTCATAACTAAGGTCTGTCAGTTCCGGATTCATTTTAGTTGCTCTCTTTACTATTTCACGCGTATCTATACCCTTCTTACGATATAGTCTCCAAGCGTGTATACATTACTCTAAACGAGGCATAACTAACGATGTATACAGACTTATAATTAGCTTTTTTCTGTGTACGTTAAATTTCTCCTAATCAACCCAAGAATTTTATTATCCGTTGAATCGCCAACAACACACTGCTTTGAAACTTTCATGTAAGCATTTATTTTAACTGCGAAGTCCTTTTCTTTTACAAAAGTACCTAGCATGGTATCTCCCATTTTATAGTGACCGTACCATTTTATTTTTACATCCAAGTTCATGTATCCTGTATGTAGGTATTTACACTTCCCAAATTTTAATAACATCTGTCATTTTTCAAACCAGTTAACTAATTCGTATAGATTGTCTGTTTAAATGTTGTTTATCGCCGTCATTATCATCAAAACTTCTAAGCACTTCTGTGTCATCAGCAAATTTCAGAACGTTGCTTGTTACATTATCGTCCAAGTCATTGGTGTCATCCCCAATACCATGGATTTTTATTTAAGTAGTAATCTTTGATGTGGCACTTTGTCAAAAGCTTTCTGAAAATGTAAGCGTATAAAACCTACTTGTGATCCTTCGTGGTTTCTTTAAAAAAAAACATAACATATTTGTTAAGCATGATCTCTCTTTTAGAAATCCATGTTAAGATGGGTTTAATAATTTACTCTTAACAAGGAAGTCCACCATATGGTCTAATAAAACTTTCTAATAATTTACAAATCACTGGAGTTAAGCTCACTGGTCTTTAATTATTTGGCTTATTTCTTGAAACCTTTGTTAAAATATTGGTATGATGTTTGCTTCTTTCCATTCAACAGGAACCACTCCCTCTTCTAATGAAAAGTTGAACACCCTTGCAAGTGGTATACTGATTTGTTCTAATCTTTCCGTTAGTAGTTTTAGAGGAATTCCATCCACTCCATGTGATTTATTATCCTTCATTGGTGGACTATTTTCGATGTGGCTGTTGTGCAGATGGTGCCTATTGTGCGGATTAACCATGAATGCGGACTATTTACATGTGTGCTCCGCACTACAATACACCAATTTAATTTACGAAGTGTAAAGAAACCCCTTTTATCACTCGTTGAATTTGAATCCGGGAATTGCTACATCAAAAATACTGCCTCTGCATAAATGTTAACAAAAACGTTTTCTTAATATATGTCTATAACAAGTTTATGTGTAATATAATGTGTAATAGTAATCTTTATTATAATTAATATTCCACTCTTTCCGATAATTCACTGTGCTATCTTAATTATCGACATGTAAACAAACCTGTTTCCTAATATATGTCTAGTGTATTTGTAATAGCAACACTTATTCTAATGAATATGCCTTTTTATGACAATTCATTGCACCAAATTCAAAATGTACCAAGGTTTTCTCACCACTCTCTCTCTCTCTCTCTCTCTCTCTCTCTCTCTCTCTCTCTCTCTCTCTCTCTCTCTCTCTCTCTCTCTCTCTCTCTCTCTCTCTCTCTCTCTCTCTCTCTCTCTCTCTCTCTCTCTCTCTCTCTCTCTCTCTCTTAGTTAACCAGAGGTGGGAACGTTTTGGATTTAATATTGTCTTCTAAAAAGGAAATAGCTGACAATGTTAAAGTGCACGAACTTTGGTCTCCAGTGATAGTAACCAGATTAATTTTATTATAAAAGTAAAAACAGGGAATACGCATAAATAGCAATGGAGAAGAAACATATAGAAAGGCAAATATTAAGAGAGGAGAACATATTTATCGAATATGGATCGAAATAACGTAAGAACAACACAGCAACAGAATGTTGAACCTGTCTAAAAGATGAGATTGAAAAATAGCAAGTGTTATATTAATTTTTTGGAAGTGTAGATGGGTACGCATTGGACTTTGAAACATGGATGAAGCATATCAAATAGGGGATACTATATCAGAAAGAAAAGCACTTGGGAGTAACATTTAGTGATGACAGTTTCAGGGAAACTCGGGATTGCTGCTTCTAAAGGGCTAATTAGGAGAACTGTCATATATAAACAGCTAATTGTACCCCTATGCAAAGCAACAGGTAAGCCTCATTTGGAGTATTGTATACAAGCACAGATGCGTTTACGAAAGAAATAATAGAATAGAAAGAATACAACGAAAAGCAACTAAAATGATTTCAGAACTGACAGCTATGAATACAAACTATTGTGTTACTGCTTGTAGTGTGTACATTTTTAAAACTAAAGTTGACAGATATTTGATAACAGCGGGTTATCAATAATTCCAAAAATAATCTCGGTAAGCTAATGGCTTTCTTGTCCACTTTCCACCCGGAAGTTGTAGTTTTGGAGAGCAATCTTGTTAAATCTTGTTGAATATTCGTCAAGGTGATCCGATTTTGTCTGTCACTTTTCCTACACGATTTACCTATCTATCTTCCATTGTGACACCTGATCTGAAATTATGTTCATTTTAACTACGTATTTTGCTAGAACTTCTTCATTTGTCTTGCAGTTTGTAACGGTCAAGCGGGATCAAGGTGCGTGCGCTCGTGTGTTCAGGACGGCAATCATCAGAGTTGTCACGGCTGTAACATGTACGTGACGTGTAACGGTTTGATCATGTACGACAAGAGACCGTGTCCGGCAAACCTAGTGTGGGATGACAACGTGAAAACCTGCACCTATCATTCGACCACTTGCAAGCAGTGTTGACAGTGGTACGCCGGCTTCCGGTTCTTTTCTTCGGTCGTCCCATGTCCTCGCAAACACGCACAGCCAATTGTTTTGTTCAGTTGACGGAAACAAATGTCTGAATATCTCATCCGGTCATCAAAATAACAGTTTTAACAAGATTAAGCAAGATTTAACAAGATTGTCATCCAAGGCAAAGGCCAAGATGGCAAGTAGACAAGGACATAATTAGTTTATCGAGAATCCAAAAAAATATCATCTATGCATAAACCGCCCTCATGAAATATTTATAAATGTTATTTTTAAACATATTTACTCTGCTAACATTCGCACAATCTACAAATAACATGTTCCACTAATTTTTTTTCCTTTGCGAGAATGAGTAGTGTCTGATATCCAATCTACATTGATCCTTCACTACTGACACTTCGCGTCCTCCGGTTCTACTATGATTCAATATTTGAACTTAAATGTGATATCCTATTAACCCCCTGTCACTAGGGTTGTTAAACCACACTCTTTAAGGCGTCCTGCAAAACAGTATTTTATCATAAGCATTGTTCTATGCACATGTAGCATTAGCTTTTTTTCTGTATATGTTATATTTCCCCTACTCAATCCGAACATGTGGCTACCATTTGAAGCTGCAATACCCCACTGCTCTAAAACGTTCATATCAACACTTGTTGTTATTGCTAAATCCTTTTGGTTTATGGTAGTACCTAATTAACTACATAATTAGGTCGTTTTCTCAATGTTGTTTGTCTTCATTGTTAACGTTTCTAAGATACTACACGCTGTCTTCTGTCAGTCAGCCATTCTATCTAGTCGATTATGTCGTCCACGGTACTATGGGCTTTTAATTATTAAGTAGTATAAGTAGTATTTTTTGAGGTGGCACTTTGTCGAAAGCTTTCTGAAAATCTAAACAGATAATATATACTGGTCATCTATCCACTTAATGATTTCTTCTAAGAAATATAACATCACTTTTAGGAATCCACATTGAGATGGATTTAATAATTTATGCCAAGGAAGTCTTTAAATAATTTACAAATCACTTACACTTTTCAAAACGATCTAGACAAATAATATAAGACGAGGAGGTTAAAAGGAAATCAAATATTGAATGGGTATTAAAATATTGATGGAAATATTTTTTTCTCACTCAAGAAACATAGTAGAACTAGAAAACATGACGTAACCTTAGCAAAGGATCAGTGTAGATTATATATCAGGAAGTACGCATTCTCACAGAGGACAATAAATTAAATTAATTTTTTTACAGATTGTGTAAATGCTAGCAGCTTGTATATGCATATGCTTAAGAACTAGTGGATATGTATCTCAGGAGGGAGGGTTACACATAGATTATAAAGATGCTGGACTTGCGATTAGCCAATGGCTTCCTTGTCCACTTGCCATCTGGGCCTTTGCTTTGGATGGCCATCTTGTTAAGTCTTGTTAAATGGTGTAGACAAGACTCTTAGAACCAGGGATGGGTTCAAGTACTCGAGTACTTGTTTACTTAAGTACAGCAAATAGTGTACTTGAACTTGTACTTGCCATTTTGCTAAGTGCAGTACAGTTAAGCAAACAATTGTAGGCTACCTGTTCAGGCCATAATCCGTTTGTTTAATTACGCCACCAGGATGTTCATAAAGGACTTTTCATCAGTTAACCCACCAGTTAGCCATGAAAGCCTTTGATGCAGCCAGGAGACCATGCCACTTGGCACTGGCTGCCAGTGCTCATTGCTACGAACTGCCAGCTGAGTATTCCTCTGTAGAAATAAGGTAACCCAAGCCAAACTGCCTCCTACACCAGTATAAATCTGGTGCCAGCAGTCTGGCTAAAAAGTACAAAGAGGATGTTGAACCTGGCATGTGCTAACTCTCTCAACAACCAGTAGTCTTTGTACTTTACTTGAATTTTTCACAACGTACTTGTATTTGCCTATATTTTTTAGACAAGTACTTGGACTTGTATTTGCTCTTGGCAAAATTGAAAATACTTGTGCATTGGCTATGTACTTGACGAATCCCTGCTATGAACCTTATTATCACTCGCCAGTCGGAGTTCGGGACTAACTTACCCTAAAACACTGCCCCTGAGTGAGTATTGACAAAACTGTTTCTTGACATATATCAAGTTGTTTATGTAAAATATACACCTAATAGCAACACTTACCATAATAAATATCCCACCATTTTTCTGACAATTCACTGCACCAAAATCTAATCACTGCTGCGAATATATTATCCAGTCAATCCGGTTTGCGCATAAACAAATATAGTGTTGTTTCAGTGGAGCATCTAGGGTATCGCAGAGAGAGAGAGAGAGAGAGAGAGAGAGAGAGAGAGAGAGAGAGAGAGAGAGAGAGAGAGAGAGAGAGAGAGAGAGAGAGAGAGAGGAACAAGGCTTTAGTGTGCCAAGCTACCGTGTAGTGGCGCAGCACGTTACATACGAATAGCAATGTAAACAAAACGGGGCATGGCTCAGTGGTTCGTCCCCCCCCCCCCAAATACTCCATTGGTTATTTTCAGTTCAATGTATCAAAATAGGTGACGCTATTGCTGTAGATGATGTAGAATAACATGTGATACATGTGCCACGTCAATACATGAGCGATGCACGTAGCGACATAAAGCAACAGTACCATTAAAACTACTTTATTTAATTCATACTGTGGTTCAATGTATACCTCAAGTCTTTGGTGTAATTAAAAAACAATATAGTCCGAAAGGTATTACTGTTGCACATAATAACAGTTTTGTGAATTATGTTCACACTGTGACTTATTATCGAAGTCCAATGATTAAACATTGGATTGATCAGTTGTATATATATATATATATATATATATATATATATATATATATATATATATATATATATATATATATATATATATATATATATATATTATTGTAACCTATTTCACATATACCTTTACTGCACGACATTTATTTATTTATATATATATATATATATTTTTTATTCTCACTACATGTACATTTAATGTTCAACATGATTGTATATTGATGTTTTTTTATCTTGTATTGTATGTATGTATATGGGTTCTAGCCTGAAATAAACCATGTATTATTATATTATTTAAAGTATTGGACAAGTATACAAGTTTCTTCAATATATGATGCTGATTCTCCCACGCATGTGTGTTAATAATGACGTTTCGTTTTTTCCTATAGCACCGGATTGCTAACCGGAACACGTGGTTGCAACCGACTTGCACGAACGAATCCGGAAGACGGAACACGCAGCACCGAAGACGAACCCGGCAGCTCGTGCTATCTCCGCTGTCGATGGCGGCTCGAACGATACTGACATCGATTTGACATAATCTTCTGTTAGCATTATACAATGATCGCATCCAGATTAACGTGTTAACAAAGCATGCACATCGATGCATAATAACGCTTGCTGTTATTTACCAATACTGCTATTTACGAATCATCACTGTACTAGAGAATGATGTGTGATTATATTAACAGTGTAAACGAAAGTGAACTGATTAAAGTGATATCGATTTATTTATGTGATGCAGAACTGCTGAAAATTTATATTTGACATAAAAAGGCTAAATGCTACAAAGGTTCACATTTGTGTTGTGTTTAACTTTAAATGATTTTCTTGACCTACACGCATAGGCCAAACTAACAAAACAGTGTCACCACTGTAGCACAAATATGGGTAAAGCCATATCGGATTATTATACAAATAGCGCATCAAATAATGCTGAAAATCCACGTCAGTTATGTAATGGCACAAATAAAGGTCTACTACTACTGCCTGCACCAAATCATGTCTCAACCAAGTCTTTATTTAGCTCGTTATCCTGTCACTTAAGAACAAAATCAGTCTGATCCGGTCTGCTTTTCAAAATCATACTTTAAATCCTGTACAAGTGGACACTTACTTACTTACTTACTTACTTACTTACTTACTTACTTACTTACTTACTTACTTACTTACTTACTTACTTACTTACTTACTTACTTACTTACTTACTTACTTATATAATCCTCTTCGTGCGGAAGTACACATGAGGCCGACACCAGAGCGCGCCACTGTAGTCTCTGTTGACGTTTTTTCTCGAGCTTCCCCCAAGTCAGTTTATGTTCTCCACAGTTCCTCTCTTTCGGTCTTCCTCTCATCCGTCTTCCATCTGGTGTCCATCTGACAGCAGTTCGGAAAATTGCTGTGTGTGGCATTCTCATGACGTGGACAACTCACTACCATTGAGACATGATTTGGTGCAGGCAGTAGTAGTAGACATTTATTTGTGCAATTACATAACTGACGTGGATTTTCAATCTTGTCAAAAGAGGCTATTAGAAAAATAATGCTAAAACAAACTATGTGGAGGGTTTATAGGCGTACCAGAAAGAAAGAAGGTTATGCAAAATACAAAGAGGCACTTAATGCAGCTGCAACTGAAATCAGACAATCTAAACGAAGCTATGAGCAAAAACTAGCATGGAACATAACAAATTACAGCAAGAGTTTTTATGCATATGTCAGGAGTAAACAAAACGTACAAGACAAGGTTGGACCTCTAGAAGACAGTGCTGGAAATATAATATCACAGGGGTTTTTAATGGCGGAAGACCTAAATGGTTACTTCAGTTCAGTGTTTATCAAAGAAGATATCAGTTCATTACCAGTTGCTGATGCTAAATTTCAGGGGGCTAAATCTCACTATTTAGGTCCGTTAGTTGTAACTCCAGAATTGATTGTTTGGCAAATGCGTGTAAAAAGAAAAACAATCTGTATATAAAATGCATTAAATATAAAACCATGCATGGCCAATGCATGCATATTTTTTATAAGTATAAATGATTTGTGTAATGTTTCTAATATACTCAAATGTGTACTGTTCGCTGATGACACTAATATATTTTATAGTATAATCTTGAATTGCCTTGTAACACAATTAGTCAAGAGCTGAAAATGGACAATTGGCTTGCAATTAACAAATTATTTATAAAACTAATTACATGGTATTTGAAAAAGGAAAGGTTACTTCAGATATTGTGATAACAATAAACAAAAACAAAATAGAAAGTGTTTATGAAAAACAAATTCCTGATATAATTTTCAATGATAAACGTTCTTCGAAAGCACGTATACAATCGGTAAAATCTAAATTGGCTAACACAATGTCAGTAATTTATAAAGCAACATTTCTAAATTCCTCGACATTAATTACTTTATACTTTTCACTTTTCTTGCCCCAAATAGACTATTGCTCAGAGATATGGAGAAATACTTATCGCACAAATCTAATGCCCCTGTTCACTCTACAAAATAGAGTTGTGAGAATTATTTGTGGAGTAAAGGCTCGTGACCATACAAATATCTTATTTATTAATCTTAAATGTATTAAATTTTTCGACCTAATGTCAAATACCTCACGTTCTGAGAGATGTTGTCTTTGTAATAATAAGCATTGCTGCTGTAAACAGTTGGTTTCTATATCTTCGATGTTGTTTTATACATACAGTTGCTATCCCCTTTTTCTCTGAAGGCTGGGGTGAGGCCGTCATCAATACTGGTCCTCCATTTTGTGTAGCTTTGTTCTTCCTTAACCAAATAATTGTTCACACAGTCCTCCCATCTCAGTCGCTGTCTTCCTTTACTCCTTGTTCCCTCCACTCTGGCCGCATCCTCTCTCGTCGTTAGCCGTTCCCCTTTCATTCGTTCCACGTGTCTAGCCCATTTTAACCGACCCCTGGCCAGGCTCATCTCGAAACTGTTTCACAACAAACTCCATCAGCTCCTCCAGTCGTGCATTGTCTACTCACATCACTCCTCCAGTCGTGCATTGTCTACTCACATCACTCCTCCATTCGTGCCTTGTCTACTCACATCACTCCTCCAGTCGTGCATTGTCTACTCACATCACTCCTGCAATCCATCTCACTCGGTTATTTTCGCCAATTAGGACTTTCTTTCTCTTGTTGGTTTTCCGTCATCGCTAAGATTTTTAGGCCGTATATTCATGATCGCTGTTGAAATATTTTGGACTCTTTCGATATATTTGCTCCAGTCCCGTCTTTTCGTCTACAATGCAATTGCACTGTCATATATTTAGCTTCGAATATGTTGTTGTACTTACAGTTGCGTCAAGTTTCGCTAAAGGGAATATACAACGATTTGCATTGGTTATCTGAAATACGGAGCTAGTGTTTCAAATAAATAAAATTACCCAGTTCTATTAATGTTTCAATATGAAGGTTCTATTAAACAAAGAATGTTGTAGTTCGTAGTTATGCCTTTATTGTCGTAGTATGCCTACATCATAAAACGCGAATGTTACAGACCAAGAAATCATCCGATAAAAACGTTAGGGCCAACGTTTCACCTTCAGAGGTGACATATACATTGGTATGTTTTGTAATGCCGTACAGAGGTGACACATACATTGGTATGTTTTGTAACGCCGTACAGCGGTATCATTTGTACATATGTCGTGTAGTGTAGTTTCTAAAATAATTAAGACACGAAAGATTACGATGTTAACATGTTTTGTATGGGTATTATTTCAAAACAACCAATATGTACTAAATACTACTAAGTTCAGTTTTCCAATGTCCGTCAAACAGGCGATCATCTGACTAAAAACATCGTCCTACATTTTATCTTTACTGTTTAACTCGACGATCTTTGCACTTCCACACAGGGTTGCACATCTGCTGTGTTCCCGTTGCCTCCATGGTGTGTGGTTAAACCTTCAACTGATATGACACACTTAGTCGAACCAGTTACTTATACAAGATAAAATGGAACTCGCATGCATATAATCAAACAATATTAAACCGCATTAACTTAGACAATCTTACGCCTTTGTCAGATTAACCAAGGTACAAATGATACACTCGTACCAGGCCCCGCACGAAAAGAGCCCCCACAAAAGCCCGCTCCCCCCCCCAACAACAACAACAACAACACACTTAATCCATCTGATTAGCCGGTTAGACTCTCCTTTTGCTTCCATTTAATCGGGCTACGTGACAGATGCGACGATGTGTCAGATGTTGATGAAGAAAGGATGCTTTTGTTGCTTAGCAAATATCTTACACGATTACTATCTGTAGCGGAGAGGACTCTTTTTGTAACTTGAAACCGATCAAGGAAGAATACCGAGCCACAATGAGCCAGAACAGATTGGTTCATCTGAATATGCTCAGTCCAGAATGGCATATCATAGGAATAATCTTGACAAATGATCTTGTATTATTTTGTCGTATGTCATTGTATGCTGTGATTCTTGCATGCCATCATAAACTGGATACTCGTGTATGCCGTCGTCGACAACAATCTGTGAATGTTTATCCGCAAACAAATTCAATACCACGCGTCTCGATTTTCGTCTTTCACGCACTCAATAAGAGCCCCCACAAAACGTTCGTACCAGTAAATCTGGCATTGTCCTTGGCGCTTAATGATTTTAATATGGCCTTGAAAATGGTGTTACTAGAGAGTAATAACATTATTGTCAGCATGTGTGTCTATAACATCCCCCAGTGGAACTATCTGGTTGTTGACGGACTAAATTAAACATTTTAATTCTATTTATTTAGGACATTGTTGCAGCATGGACGGTCTCCGATAAGATCTGCGTGGACGATTGTTTCACGCGCCCCAACGAATACTACCAATCCTGCGATGGGTGTGACGTGTTCGTTGCCTGCGATCGGAAGTATGAGATTCCCTTGGGGCGGGGAGTCCTTCTTCGTCATGAAATTGGTAGCACGGGGTAGCACATAAATGTTTTTTTGCACAAATATGGCATAATTCCTTAGTGAAACAATATTTATCTACGAGCAAATAACACCGGCAAGTAAACTAGTGATACATCTCTAATCCGGGTTGTTCGGCTCCATTTGAACCACTCACAGAGTCTCGCTTCCCATCCCAAACTGCCTTTTTGGACACTTTTCTGTCTCCTAGACAATATTTATTTATTTGTTTTCAAAAAAGCATCACTCTACATATACACATCCTTTCAGTAAGATTGTTTCGAACCTAAAACGTATTTGTTGTGGTCATTTTATGTCACTCATGAAAACATTATATGTCTATATAAAATAATTCCGCTTAACTGCATGAACTAATTTACTCTGTGAGTTGCCAATCAAGATGTCAACCTCCAATGTTTTTATATCTCTTGAAAAGTTGTTTGAACTAAATTTACGAAAGCATCTCTATATAATTACAATAAAGCATTGCGCTGAATGATAAACAACCACCTCGCTAAAAAATAACATAAACAATACCATATGTGCGGAACAAGGCCATGGTTAATTGGAAAGTAATGCGGTCACTCGAGACAGAGAATTGGAGCCTGGCATCAGAAATGAGGCGTTGTGTAGAGAGTGCATGGTAATCTGCTGTCACAAAACGAGCTACGAAATAAGTGACGATGACGCAGAGCAAACTGAGAACACTAAACGGTCGACACCAGTTGACCTACCTTATTTAACTACTAATTATACTTGTCAAAGGTGCCATAGGCGTTGTTTATATATAAGTAGTTGCTGAAACAGTTAAACTAGTGTCCACCAGACTAAACAGGTTGGGGAGATACTTCTTAATATATTCACATTAAAACGGAAAAAATTAACAATATAAAATAAAATAAATTAAATTAGGTATATTTTCGCAAATTCGTTTTTCACCCAACTAGCCTAGTATTGGCGATCCTTTCTTCAAACACATCTAGGTTCAGAAATCGGTGCAAAATTCAAAACATGTGATATGCTGTGTAACTTCCTTTTAGCTATGGGGAACCGGTTCCTTAGCGCCGCTGAATATGCGATAATATCATTTGTTGAAACATATATATATATATATATATATATATATATATATATATATATATATATATATATATATATATATATATATATATATATATATATATATATATATATATGCTATTGCGATGCATCAGCGAAATGTTTAGTCGGATCCAGTGGTACCTATGATCTATTTCGTTGTGATAGAAATAATCGTACTGGTGGAGGTGTGGCCGTCTTCTGTAAATACGATTTAAACCCCGTCCGTGTATAGGTAAAGGTAAAGTCATCCCCCAGGCATTACGCCTTAGGAAGCCATGAAGGCTTATATGGCCAGTGCTTAAACCTGGTTTCTGTAGTGCGAAACAACTCTCCTGGATGGGACACTAGTCCATCGCAGGTACCTTCCAAACAGTGTTTGTACTCATTTGCAGCTGAGTAGACTGAGGCAAAGTAGGGTAAACGAAATTGCCTAAGCTTCGAAAACGAACCGTGCCTAGTGTGGGTCTTGAACTCGCAAACCTCGAATTTTGAGTCCAACACCTTAACCACTAGGCCACGGCTGCCTCCCCCCCCTCGTCCGTGTATGGCTTCCTGAAAACCTCAGCACAGTTGAAGCGTTTGTCTAGACCTTAAGATTGCCACGCGCACCGCCCACCAAATTGCACTAACCTTTATAACGAATGCATGTGCGCCATGATAACACACTGTGTTAGGAAGAGCAATAACGTGGTTATCCTTGGTGATTTTAACTTGCCCCTCATTCTTCTGGAGTCGTCTATTTATTCGCATTGTGCATCATTCCATCTGTGTGTGAATTTACGCAGAGGGACCTATGTTCTAACGATCGGAAAATGGGAGTTCATCAGCCGAACAAAAATTATGCAAAACACTGCATTGAATTTGAATTAATTAAAGAGTATGCTTGCATTACTGATCTTGATATTGAAAGAGAAAATGCGCCAGCGACAATCCAACAGCTTCGGAATATAGATCCATATTCTGCGAGTTAAAATTTTCTTGATTTACCGGGAATTTTCAAAAATGGAGAACTGACAAGAAAAGCAATTTGATAACACCGACAATAAATTTTGTTATGCATGATTCATATTGAAAATGCGTGTTTCAGTGTAATATATCGGAGTAGGTAATGTGGTTACTTTACGGATGTAGGAGTAAATGCACTATACAACCTCTCCACCATGATCAAAATTATAACACACAACATATTTCCCCGTGCGACAATAGTGTGTGATGTTCTTATGCTTGTTTTCCCTATATCACGAAAACAAATACAGAGTACAAAAAATAAAATGCGACATACTGTTTCTTTCTACAGACGCAGATTTTTAACCGATTATTTGGTTACAACCGACTTGCTCGAACGCACCGGGAAGACTGAGATCGGTGGAACGAACCCTGGACTTGCGATCTCCGCTGCCGATGGATATTGATTTTATAATGGTCGTCGATTAGCACCATACAGCTTAAATGTAACAAACCACCCATCGTTGATGACAGTGCACGTACCTGCCGACTTGTTCACATCAAATGAGGAAGGTTTAAATACTTTTGCTGCCATATGTGGACCCATATGTAACACCACCTGCCGATCAAAATACTCAAACACTTAATCGGCAGGTGGCGGCACAATTATCACGCGCTTCCACGATGAACGCAGCAAATATGCGCTGGCATATAATTATTGTAGTAATTTCTCACGAAACGTCAACAAATTCGCTTCTAAGGGGGCAAAATTAATGTACTCGTGTAACTTCATACATTATGTCATGTGAAAAGAAATTGTTGAAGTAAGCAGGATAAATTATCGGACACACCGAGTCCTAAAGGTGAGTGTTTGACGGTGAAGTGTTTAAGGTCTGAAACCGTACGTCTGCACACAGTTGAAATGTCAGTTCACTTATTTAATCTGTACTTGCGATATTTAATTTCTATACATGTACAATATATATGTGCTAACTCAATAACATAACGTATATTACTGATGAGACCGCTGATCATCTTGGTTTAAGGTATTTTGTATATGTACCTGACAATATAAAGAAATATTTATGAGCGTGTTCCGTATGTGATTATGTTATATTATTATTACTGTTATATCGATCTATGCAAACATGAATAAATTGATGTTAAAATGTATTCACGTGTCAAAAATCATTACTTAATAGTTAAAAATGATTTGTCATAGTTACTCGCCACTCATCCATTGACTCTCACCTTTATGTCTTTGCTCATTCCCTTTCTCAACTACCTCTTTCTCATAACTCTCACCTTTATGTCTTTGCTCATTCCCTTTCTCAACTACCTCTTTCTCATCACTCTCATCTTTATGTCTTTGCTCATTCCCTTTCTCAACTACCTCTTTCTCATCACTCTCACCTTTATGTCTTTGCTCATTCCCTTTCTCAACTACCTCTTTCTCATCACTCTCACCTTTATGTCTTGCTCATTCCCTTTCTCAACTACCTCTTTCTCATCACTCTCACCTTTATGTCTTTGCTCATTCCCTTTCTCAACTACCTCTTTCTCATCACTATCATCCCTATGTCTTGCTCATTCCCTTTCTCGACTACCTCTTTCTCGTCACTCTCATCCCTATGTCTTGCTCATTCCTTTCTCGACTACCTCTTTCTCATCACTATCATCCCTATGTCTTGCTCATTCCTTTCTCAACTACATCTTTATCATCACTATCACCTTTATGTCTTTGCTCATTCCCTTTCTCAACTACCTCTTTCTCATCACTCTCACCTTTATGTCTTGCTCATTCCCTTTCTCAACTACCTCTTTCTCATCACTCTCACCTTTATGTCTTTGCTCATTCCCTTTCTCAACTACCTCTTTCTCATCACTCTCACCTTTATGTCTTGCTCATTCCCTTTCTCAACTATGTCTTTCTCATCACTCTCACCTTTATGTCGTTGCTCATTCCCTTTCTCAACTACCTCTTTCTCATCACTCTCACCTTTATGTCTTTGCTCATTCCCTTTCTCAACTACTCTTTCTCATCACTCTCACCTTTATGTCTTTGCTCATTCCCTTTCTCAACTACCTCTTTCTCATCACTATCATCCCTATGTCTTGCTCATTCCCTTTCTCGACTACCTCTTTCTCGTCACTCTCATCCCTATGTCTTGCTCATTCCTTTCTCGACTACCTCTTTCTCATCACTATCATCCCTATGTCTTGCTCATTCCTTTCTCAACTACATCTTTATCATCACTATCATCCCTATGTCTTGCTCATTCCCTTTCTCGACTACCTCTTTCTCGTCACTCTCATCCCTATGTCTTGCTCATTCCCTTTCTCGACTGCCTCTTTCTCGTCACTCTCATCCCTATGTCTTGCTCATTCCTTTCTCGACTACCTCTTTCTCGTCACTCTCATCCCTATGTCTTGCTCATTCCTTTCTCGACTACCTCTTTCTCGTCACTCTCATCCCTATGTCTTGCTCATTCCTTTCTCAACTACCTCTTTATCATCACTATCATCCCTATGTCTTGCTCATTCCCTTTCTCGACTACCTCTTTCTCGTCACTCTCATCCCTATGTCTTGCTCATTCCCTTTCTCGACTGCCTCTTTCTCGTCACTCTCATCCCTATGTCTTGCTCATTCCTTTCTCGACTACCTCTTTCTCGTCACTCTCATCCCTATGTCTTGCTCATTCCTTTCTCAACTACCTCTTTATCATCACTATCATCCCTATGTCTTGCTCATTCCTTTCTCGACTACCTCTTTCTCGTCACTCTCATCCCTATGTCTTGCTCATTCCTTTCTCGACTACCTCTTTCTCATCACTATCATCCCTATGTCTTGCTCATTCCTTTCTCAACTACCTCTTTATCATCACTATCATCCCTATGTCTTGCTCATTCCCTTTCTCGACTGCCTCTTTCTCGTCACTCTCATCCCTATGTCTTGCTCATTCCTTTCTCGACTACCTCTTTCTCGTCACTCTCATCCCTATTTCTTGCTCATTCCTTTCTCAACTACCTCTTTCTCATCACTATCATCCCTATGTCTTGTTCATTCCCTTTCTCGACTACCTCTTTCTCGTCACTCTCATCCCTATGTCGCTCATTCCCTTTCTCGACTACCTCTTTCTCATCACTATCATCCCTATGTCTTGCTCATTCCTTTCTCAACTACCTCTTTATCATCACTATCATCCCTATGTCTTGCTCATTCCCTTTCTCGACTGCCTCTTTCTCGTCACTCTCATCCCTATGTCTTGCTCATTCCTTTCTCGACTACCTCTTTCTCGTCACTCTTATCCCTATGTCTTGCTCATTCCTTTCTCAACTACCTCTTTCTCATCACTATCATCCCTATGTCTTGTTCATTCCCTTTCTCGACTACCTCTTTCTCGTCACTCTCATCCCTATGTCTTGCTCATTCCCTTTCTCGACTGCCTCTTTCTCGTCACTCTCATCCCTATGTCTTGCTCATTCCTTTCTCGACTACCTCTTTCTCGTCACTCTCATCCTTATGTCTTGCTCATTCCCTTTCTCGACTGCCTCTTTCTCGTCACCCTCACCCCAATGTCTTGCTCTTTCCCTTTTTAACTACCTCTTTCTCTACCCTCTCCTCTTGTTCTATCGCTAATTGCGTTCTCTCCAAACCGGGGCATGGATGGAACTGTCCGCCCTCGTTACACCATCACTTCTTGAAGCAGGATGTGGCGCGAATCTACAGCGCTGGACAACGGCATGGGCGGTAACTATGCCACGGACTGCTGCCACATTCCAAGTATCGATCACATCCTAGAAGTGTTGGATGGCTTCGGGGTTCCCGGGTGTTCGTGGTTGTGTCGCTGGAAAAGACTGCCTGGCTGTTACTAAGTATGCTGCCGGCCATCACCAGGTTGTTTTTTCTTCACGGTCACATAGGCCTTTCCCGTAGCCATCCTCCATCTAGGTCGACGAAGCTTGAAAGCCAATCAGTGTGGAGAATTTAGCATAAGGGCGAATCCGTGACAGTGCAGAGTCGACAGTTCTGGAGAGATTTTCTTTAGTCCTTCACCGGTGTGTTGATGGAAGCAAAAATGTTTCGGTCAGCGCAAAGTGGGCGGTGACGCCTGACATGCCTATATAGCTTTTGGCAGAACTCTTGTCATCCTCAATGGTGCGCATTGGTGGATGGTTAACTGGCACTTGTAGTATACGGCACATATTTCGTTCGTGTAGTGTTCTACATAGTCCGCCAGAACCGTTGCCTCCGTCTTCTCCGCCGTGGTCTGCTTCCGATTCTGTTGCGCCTTGTTGGCATCCAGCTTCTCGTATGGAATCGAAGCCGCATGCTTCCGGTTCTCCTGACGTGAAGAGAAAGGTTACTACAAGATAATAAACAATGCATTTCCACAGTATTCAGTACGTGCTTCCACATAAATATGACAAAGAAATATTTTAAAAATCCAACCCGCCCCCACATATGTAATGGTCCATCCCTAATATGGCTAGCATCCATCGTCGGTGGCAAGCAATAATCTGATAACGCCTACACGGCGCATTCTACACTCACTGTAATGGACACAATGCTAACTTGACTATTGTGCTTACCAGCAAAGTTCCACTAGTTAGAAGTATGATGGATACAGTCAGACAGGCCGCCTTCTCCTTCAACTATTCAACCCAGAGGTCGCGTGTCTTTCAGGCTGAGCTTGTGTTAGACGAGGATGCACAAGCTGGTATGAACAACAGAACTAATCTGCATTCGCTGTGGGAGATAAAAGGTCGAGTCGTGTGAACGCTCTGTATACATTCGAGTCTGCATTCTGCTGTAGTCACTGCCATGTGATATTTACAAGAAGACGAGGACGGCAAAGCCAGACGCTATTTGTTGTCCATCAAAAATGTGGACTTCATTATAACAGTAATGACCGTTGAGGGTGTCCTCCAAAGTTGGCTTCCTCTGACCACATTCATCCAGTCCAAAGAGTATAGCCTCTGCCAAAGAGGCTACCACTACAACCGCCCAGCTACAGTAGGGACGAGCAAACCCAAAAGTATGGAATGCGTTCTTCAACAGTGTTGTACAGCTAGCGGGGAGATTTGGGATTGAGACGAGCAGGCCGCACAATGATGGTAGACAGAGACACCGTCTGTGAGAATGTGCCCGCTGATATGATATCCCAGTCAGTATTGGATGAGGGCAATGTATCTGCCGTTCGTGGATCACTTGCTGCAGGAACTTGACACACGACTATTTGTAGCTCAGTAGCCCAGTACCTCACACCACGACAACGGATGAATCTGACACTAGACTGTCCAGCTGTACGACGTGTTCGAAGACAACATGCCATGTGATCTACGTCAGCTACAACATGGAAGGCAAGATGGAAGATGGTGAATATCGCTGAGAGAACCAACACACTCGATGACGTGATACAGGAAATCAATCCTGTCCTGTACCGTAACATGTACACAACAGTTGTCATACTGCTGGTCTGTCTCGACTGCCACAGCAGAGCGGTTATTTACTGCCATGCGACACCAATGTGACAACTGAGCGCTTGTCGCAATTGGCCCTTAGGCATATCCACAAGACGTTAGACGCAGTTTTATTTTGACTTCAAAATGCACCATTACAAATGGTTATAGTTACCTTTAAAAAATGGATGTGTGCGTCCACATGAATTTATACTAGTTACGCCCCTGGAAGCTTTTACGAAACGTTGAGATACTGTGATATTGTGGACACATAGGCAACAATAGTTAAATATTAATGTCTCCACATATTGGCTCTAAAATTAAACAATGATTCTAAGAACGCCTGTCGCCTGTCGGGTTCCTTTTGGGCGTCGGTAATCCACTTTTGTAACCAGTTCTTTTAACATGTACTACACACGTACTGTCTTACATTAATAATATTTGTGTATGTTTCTCTACATTTTGTGTTCCAAATATAAAACAAATTATTAAAAAAACGTTATAAATGACTTCATATGCATACCCAAAACATTTGGCATGCGAACCTGGAAAATCGCATTCGCATTCTCATCTACATTTAAACAAATTGAAGCCTTAGCATTCAAATGCGTTGACACGTATTTGCTAGCAAGCCTGGTTTGTGTAAAACATGATAACTTTATTTAAAAAAAGAACATCAATAAAAAAAATAAACTACCGTAACTAACGTAAAGTGATGTCTAAATTTAGGTAGATTTATTTCATCGCCAAGTCGTGTAATTTCAAAAATATTAACACAACGGAAAGATCACTACTGATCCATTCAACGTGTCGCAATGTCGTGTAAATCAGTAAAGTTAACCAAAGAAAATCGTTGTACATTCTTTTTACAGGTACGAAGTCTTCACATTTGGGTGGTCATGGTATCGTAACAGATAAGGTATATACTATATAATATGATTTTTTTATTAACGATGGTGAGTCTCTATACCTTTAAAAGGTGCCCCTTGCGAAATGCAATTTTGTCCAAAAGACGAAATACCTTTTTGCGAGCAAGTCGCTGTCCGCCGAGCAGATAACTATACATGTGAGGCTTGGAGAGGGGTATTTGGTGGCGCCCCCTCTATTATTAAATTTGACAGGTCCATTCAAAGCAGCCCGACCGGTAATCACAAGGTGGCGCAAAGGTGCCGTCCAGTGTTTGCACGTGGCCCGTGATGACAGGTGATTGGCGGAGGGCAACTTTGCTGGACGAGAAGTATTTCAAATTCAGTTGCCGCTTCTGTCTTGTACAATAAGCAACGTTGCGTTTACACTCTGCTCAAAAATCCCACCCACCCTCCCTAATAGTGTGTTAACGGTAGGGGTCCAATAGATCAGCTCGTGCACAACGTGTAGGTACATTGCGAAACATTGCTCACAGAAAGGTACTTCACAAAGTTATTTTTGACGCTTTTCCCTGTAGTAGCTTGGTACACGAGGTTTTGCATTATGTGTTTTCCTCCACTGAATGTTCAGTAGTGTACGCAGGGTTTTTAGTGCGGGTACTTTTCGAAGTACATTTGTGTGGCAGTTTGGTCCTGCCTTTCTATGTCATGTGTTAATAGTTGGCAGTTTTCGTTATATGCGTGTATATATGGCACCTTTACACATTAAGCATTGGGTTACCATACATTCATTATGGTTTGTTTATAATTGTTTATGTGATTAGCCCACTATGTCATGTATCAGCAGTAGGTTTATTCATTATATATGTATATGTAGAGCACCCTTACTCATTAGGTGTTGCGTTACCTTTAATCGCATTTGATTTGTTACCATTGTTAGTTTACCATTGTTAGGGGTTTAGCCCAATTTTTCATGTATACTATTTTGCTGGGGGGATAGAGTACCCCAGCCTTTCTGTTTGTAGATGTATGTGTATGGCTAATCAACTTGGTAATTACGCCCCTACTATGGCACTTGTAACCAATTGTGATTGTCACTCCTATGTAGGGGCTCTTCGGCATTCCATGCCTATGATTACTGTATTAAATAAATGGATTGCCATTTTCTCACTCATACATGTTTTCAGTTATGACTGATATGTACAGAAACTAGCTCAGGCTCCACACCAGTTTTTGATATCATTAAGACCAGGCAGTCAGATTAAGTAGGGATATTAAATTCAATGACACAAGACATAGGCATGCGAAAAGGTATATACTATATAATATGATTTTTTTATTAACGACGGTGAGTCTCTATACCTTTAAAAGGTGCCCCTTTCAGTGTGCGCCAGAGGGCGCTACATACACAAAGACAGCATGACACAGTTTACGTAATTTGGAGCAATCGTAGAAAACACGCATAGCGTTGAGACCAATCCACGAAGGGTAATTCTACGACGTGGGGTGTACTTCAGAGAAAAGAATGACAGTGTTACGGAACCTTCCTGGGGTCGTAGGTGAACCCCGATATTTGGCGCCCGAGATGCAAAGCGTCTAAGAGGAGAAATGACAAACACACGTACGCTAGCTCGATTCTAACACGATGAGCTGTAATTGCAGTCAGTGCGCGATATACAAAGGGTGTCACGCGTCTACATAATCAACGCATTATGTCTACCGTACGCACAAGTTAAACATATTGACAATGAGTGGAATGCGCAGGAGGTCAATTGATTTGTTTTGCATGGACGAATCATTATCAATACAGTACCGTTTATTCTCGTATAATCGCCCATGTAACAACGGAAGCCGCATGGTTCATGACTTCATATAAACGTATAATCAACAGGTCATTAAGCTTGCAACAAAGCGACTTTGTCACAGGTAGCGTTGCGTTCTCTGTCAACAGACATTTAAATATCACACATAGATTGGCATGTATGTGTGTACACGCAGATTCCTGGCGCTTTGGCATCTTACATCAAATTTGGCACATGTAAGTTAATGGGTCAGAAATATAAGCATAACTTTGGCACATAGTCGACATCTATAACACAGCTGATGTGTATACAGTAAAGGAAACAAGTAATGCATACAAATATGAATGTGGTAGCACATACAACAATAGTAATGTAACTGAGCTTGAAATATATTTGTAATTATTTATATAGACAACGTATATAAATGTGTATATATATATATATATATATATATATATATATATATATATATATATATATATATATATATATATATATATATATATATATATATATATGTATGTATATACGTGTAATAAAAAGCATATTTGTAACTCAATTACTTTACCAAAAAGTAGTGTTATGTTTACCATCACATTCACGATTCACTACATATAATTACATATAATTACATAGGCTGTAATAAAGGAATATTGTGTCGTGCAAATACAAAATCTACGTTTCATGCATAGACATCTCTAAAAGGGTATATTACATACAATCGCAATCAGAAGAGAAGGCCTGTATATAAAACAGTATACGAATAAATATGACAATGGCATGGTACCCTGGGTCAAGGTTCAAAGATTACCATTATTTGCTGATCGGTTTGTATTAAACAAACCCGTTAAACTTACATCAAATGCTGGCCATACTTCACACAAAAACATGCAAAACAGTGGTGTTAATATACGCCTGAACAAATCCGCAAACATCTCAGGTGCTATGTAGCTGAATATGTGACCTTACTATCAAATACATCGCACGTTCTGGCTTAACGGCAGCATGTTGGTGATAACAAAAAGAGCAACATATAAAGAAAGAATAACCAATTGGATAGGCGACTTGCTGTTATCATTTCAGTCGGAGCGTCCATACGATCACGCCATTACGACACTACAAAAGCCTTTACTACAAAGGACACGCAACGCTTTACAAGAACTGCACGAATCACGCTACGATTACTGATTCTGCTACAAAATATAGATTCCTGTACTCTCGACAGGTAAATGTTACTGGAAAACCGAGGGATCAGAGGCATGTCCACCCCATACCACTCGGAAAATTGGCACCATGCTCCCAAAGGGGTGAAAACCAGAGACGGACATAGGGGTACGGTACCCAGTTTTCAGATAATTGTCCTTTTCAATCGGCCACGACTTCTCATGACATAACACAATGCTTACCATCTTCACCTTGACACGTGACTGAATGCTATGCCCACTGAATTCATAATACCAATAAATCCATTATATTATCAGACAAAACAAAATTGTTTTAAATCCTACTTTCGTTGATATATACACTGTGTCAAATAGACTTGCTTCAGTAAGCTGCGGAACAAAACACCGTATAGTACCAAATAGACTAGTACTCAGTGTAGACGTACACCGAGTCCGTGTAATGTATGAACGATGTGGACGTACACCGAGTCCGTGTAATGTATGAGCTATGTAGACGTACACCGAGTCCGTGTAATGTATGAAAGATGTAGATGTGGTAAACTGAATATTAATGTATGCTACAGCAATGTAGCTCAATTTATTGCAAAAACCCTCTAATTTAAATAAATTATAATTTTTATTTAAAAAAAAAACATCCACGGACAGTTTTCTTCAAACGCTCGCTCAGCAGCATATATTTGAATCTATTGGGTACTATACGGTAATTGTCATTTGAAGTACTCGACCGTGCTGCCTTCTTTCAGTTTTAACTGGCGACCTCTGTCGTTCATTTACACAATTATTGGCATCCCTGTTTTACTGCGTAGGTCGGCTTCATATGCTGCACCCGGGTCGAGAGGCCGAGCAGACGACACCGTCGACCTCGGTTTCGTGGCAGTGCTCCCTTCTGTCCGTATAGACTCGGCGTCCACCTGCTGTTCTTTATCGGCGATGTAGTTCATACTGTGTAACATCCTATCAACTTTCGTCGGCGGTATTTCCCTCCAGACAAAGGCTCCTTGTCGCTGAAAATTGTGACAGTCAAATGTTCCCATCAGGTGCTCAAGGCGCAACGAAGCGTGAGTATGGTTAAATAAATGTTGTAATAGTTCGATGTGAATATAGCCACCTCTAAAGGGATTGTACGACGATTTTCATTGGCGAAATGATCTCGAGTTAGTTGGGGTTTCATACAATTAAAACGTCGAAACCCTCTTATATTTTCCATCATCAATTACACCTAAATTGATTATGTTATACCTGGTGTTTTAATCTTTATTGCTGTAGTACAAATTGATTATTTTATACCTCTTGTTTTAATCTGTATTACTGTAGCATAAATTGTATAAAGCGGTAATTATACATATCGATCAATAATCCGGTGAAAACGTTCTATTTCACCATCAAATGTGAAGAATTAATGGAATGTTGTTAATTGCAATAAAGCGATCTGTATATATGTCATGAAACTAGCCTATTTTATTTCATTGCCAAATCCTATATGTTCAAACAATAAAAAGACGAAATATCGCGACAGTAACACGTTTTGTGTGTATTATTTGTAACCAACCGATATGTTAACTGCAGTATCGCAACGTCCTATTATAAAACCGTCGTTCAGTTAGCCAATGAAAATCGTTGTACATTCCCTTTAAATGTGCAACAAATCCGGCTGCTGTAAGTCTGAGCCATGATGTGATATATGAACTTGCATAATCAATAAATGTTGGGCTTCGTTGGCTATGATAAATTGATATTTTTAAATAATGGCATGTTCTTGACTTCGGGCAAAATAACCTTTGAAACGGACTTACCCTTCCGCGAATTGGATATGACGGGGTGCGTCTGCAGTCGACGTGTTGTTCCATGGAGAAGCCTTCCTTCCAGAAGCGCTGTTTGCCGTCGCTACGTCGCAGCAGGTTCACTGGCACTGCACAAACGTCACAACGTACACGTAGTTATTTATGACGTCAGAAACACGACGTCAATAAACGTCAACTGACGTAGTTAATTCATTGCAAATTGGTCTTTACTCAGTTTAGGCTGGGTAACACAAAATTGCCAATTGAAACAGGCAGATGCTGCAATATTAATACAAATGAAAGACACAACGGATCACAATACATTGTGTGCCATATCTCTTTCTGTCTAGATATTTTATTAATCACGTTGATACTTTCAAGTTATGTTTATTTTGTTTAACATTCATAGATAAACTAATAAGAATTTGTAAATTGATCAAAATCATAACTGGTAAGTATAACTAACATTGATTGTTCTCATTACTTTAAAATGTTATGAGTACTTGCAAGTACTCTGGGTAATGTATCTTTACCTCCTACAACATTGTATTGTATTATAGAATAAATGTTATAGTGTTTTGTCTTTGTCCATGTATACATTAACCGCACAGGCGACAAAATATATTTAGTGGCATGACGTCTAAATTGTGTTTTGTGTGTATTTTATGAACCTCAAGTCAAGTCGATTGGTAATCGTCTTTGTCCAAATGAAATTAACTGCATGTATGTTAATGTTAACATCACTTCGTATTGTTTCCACGAATAAACTATTCAGCAAATGTGGTGAACACATGGGTCTTCTAGAAACATGCATGCATCATCCGAAGTTAACACAGGTCATTTTGGATGGCATGATTAGCGTTCCATGCCGAGCATGAAAGGGTGTCATACCTATGCCGAGAACGGGTAGTTGGTCGGGGTTGTTGGAGTAGCGTCTATGTCCCCGTACACTGCCCTCCCCGCCGTGGTACTGATACGACTCTCTGGCCGTCGTGTCGAGAGTATGGGGCGCTGGCGTCCTCTGGCGTTGATTGGGACGAACAAAATAATTAAACAAACAATATCACTGTAGCTACTGCTACTGCTACTGCTACTGCTACTGCTACTGCTACTGCTACTGCTGTTGCAGATGTTGCAGATGCTGCAGCAACAACAATTGCCACAGCTGTTGTAGTTGTAGTTGTTGCTGCCACTGTTTCTACCGCAACAATTACAACACCAACAGTTGGTGTTGTTGTGATTGTCTTTGTTGCAGCCGCTACCACAGCCGCTACCACAGCCGCTACCAAGCCGCTACCACAGCCGCTACCACAGCCGCTACCAAGCCGCTACCACAGCCGCTACCACAGCTGCTCCCACAGCCGCATCCACCGTTATCCACCACCAGCAAAAGTAATAATTAATTAATAGTCGTAGACAATAATTATATTACGAGCAGTAATATGACAGCAGCAACAACATTAGCCGTTATTGCTGAAACTACTATTATTTTTGTTTTACTGCTGCGGTAGCCGCCGACATAGACATAGACCACAGACAGAATATGTAATCCGGTCAGGCAAGTAGTACATTGCTACTCTGGCAGACACTACCTGACAAAATGAATGTATATTTAAATGTATGAAACTCAGGAATGCAATCTCGCGTCATTAGTTAATGTTGCGTACAGCAACTGCTCGTCGTGGTATTGACCATTAAAATAAATGGTACTGCTATTAAAAAGAGTCAAAACACTGAAAGTCCATATACATTTGCATCATATGGTCGGTTTGATATAATATTATGTCTATTACACTACACAGGAAAATTAACGTTCATTGTTTTCATTCTTCAACAACATATCTGCCGACGAACCAAAACAATATCCATTTTCGTGTGTTAGAAGTTAGTGTAGTAAAAGACAACTACGTGGTGCAGACTTCCACTGCTTTAACTCTTCAACAGCAATACATTATTATAGACACCATTTTAAGAAACTAATGCAAACAAACCAATTAACACATGTAGGTAATATGCAAGCAATCAGTCACACCAGAAACGACTAAGGCTGTTTGTGTTCCTGTCTCTTTAGCCAAGAAAAAATAAGTTAACATACCGGCACGGCGTCTGGACCGCAAGTCGGCCACCAGGATCGCTGTAGTCGCCCGGCTTCTGTAACGACGGCAGATACAGGTTCGTTCAGGGTGTGTGTATTTTCGTAGAGAAAGCCGACATTGATCGGGTTCGGTCGGTTCCGGCGATAGTCTGCGTTCACCTAACGTCGATGAAGATATAATTTCATAATGGTTTAACCATTCGCGTCAAGATGCTAGTTAATTCGTTCTGCTGGATATGCGTTTCTGTTCATGCCCATATATGACTGCACCAAAAATGTTATCACAACTAAAAACGCTATGCTGGAATTTGGCAAAAAGTTATTTTGTTGAAACACTGGACATACGGACACGAGTTGTCCCATGTATACAAGCGTAAATGTTATATGATCACGAAGATGATGATATAATGTGTTGTTGAGTAAGAACGGCTCAATATACGTTATTAATTTTAACGGATAATATACCAATTATTCACGCACAGCTTACATCGGCTACAGTGAAATACAATATGTGTTCATATTTTTAGTATAATATTGTGTTCGTTAATTTCAATTTAACATGCCAAGTTAGTGGAATTCAAGAACGTTGAAATCCAAGATGGCGTCCAAAATGTCGTTGACGTGCCTGTGTCTTGTCGAGCCTTTGTCCCAGGTTGTTAGTCGGTAGGGGCGACCGGGACGAACTGGGATGATGTCGCCGGAAGTCCTCTGCCTGTGAGCTGATCACCCGGTATGTGTTCGGTCTGTCGGCAACAATAAACACGTTGTGTTCGCGGGCACATAACTGTTGAGACCTTTCGGGTGACATAAATTAATTGGAAGTGGCTAAACAGTCTTTCCGGAAAGGCTATTTAGTATGTAGACTAAAGCGTCTTTCCGAAAGGTACGTTGGGCTAAAGAGCTTTCCCAAAATGTAGGTATATTCCTATCCCGCATTGGCTATACTATAACCTTATTTGTATACACTTTTGTGATTCATACTGTTTCAGCGGTGCTTCTCGTGACTGGAGACATCAAGTATTACATCAAATGTGAAAAGTATGCTAATTCGAACAGTTTATTTGGTTGTAAGAGTTGCCATTTTGAAAGTACAAACTACGTGACCTGTTTGGCTTTACTGATTAACTGACTGATAGGTTAATTGATTGCTCAATTGATTGGTTAATTGGTTGGTCGATTGGTTGACTGACTGATCGATTGATCGATCGACTGAATGGTTGGTTAGCTGATTGACTGAATGATTGGTTGGTTGGCTGGCTGGCTGGCTAGCTGGCTGGCTGGCTGGCTGGCTGGCTGGCTGGCTGGCTGGCTGGCTGGCTGGCTGGATGGCTGGCTGGCTGGCTGGCTGGCTGGCTGGCTGGCATGGCCTTCCATGTTAAACGTGTGTGTGATAATTTATGGTTGGATCAAGTTTGACTAATAACATACTCTAGCACAGCAATACGTCCGCATTCATGCCGTATGTCTGGGTGCGACAGTAGTGAATTTCTGTTCTTGACCAACTGTATGAATGCCTTGTTTGTGGACACCTTTAGTCGTTTAGATAACATACATTAATTATGGTGGAATGGACCAACTGGTGTCAGTACAGTACGGAGTATTGAGGGATAATCAATCGTCCATACAATAATGGAAACTACATGTTGCGCGCACAACGTATAATCAACAAGTCGTTAACTGCACATGAGCGATGTTATCGCGGGATGCATTGACTTCTGTGGCAACATATATTCCTATATCATGTTAGGCTTAGCGTACATGTTTGTGCGTGCATACATTGAGCGTTGTGCGAGACTCCGACATGTCTGTCATTTCGCTGTAGACTACATGTTTACCTTAATCCACCCACTGCTGCTAATCTGTGATTCCATAGAGTCAGCAATTCGTGTGGATTATGGAACTACAATGGGCGCTGGTTATACATGTGGGGTTACAAACATGAACGTTTACACTCTCAAATACGTTTCACTGATTCCGACATTGTGTTTGAGCTTCGATAGGTTACAAACGGCGACGTGAGTAAATATGTCTTACAAATACTGGCGTCCGTTGCTCGATCCTGTTATTCGATATAGAGTGTAATATATCAGTGTTTTGTTAGCGGGCGTGCATACATAACCAAATAGGTATATACATATGTATCAATAGCGCGTACGCAGATCCGGTACACATGTTTTATGGGGGTCCTTGCCGAGTTCGTGAAAGACAAATATCGAGAAGCATGGTATTGACTATGGAGGTAATCCCATATCATATTCAACTATGTTTGAGAATAAGTTCTCCTAGGCAAACAAAGAATCACTTCCAAATACTGTCCACCAAAATTCCACCAACCATTCTATAGATCATGCGAATAGTCAGATCTGATAATACATCTGTTGACTTTTCTCAAACACAAATGAACTGTTTGCGCGCTTTGGTAGCACTGAAATCCGACAAAATATTATCAAGAATTAGTATATGGATAAGGATAATTTTATTTGTCCCAACAGAAAAAAACATAGATAAATTACACTGAGAGGCAATATAAATTGTACAGATATACATGATACATACAAATATTGAGCTGTGCAATATACAATAACAATTAATAAATAATCGACAAAGTAATACATTATGAAAAAAAAGAAAGACAAGAATTTTTGCTGTGGGAGACTCCTACTAAGACCAAAACTGGTCGCTATCGTAGGAGCCACCCAAATAAAAAAAAAACATATATTCCTACATTAAAAGAAGTCCGTTTATTTGTCTCTACGTATAATCAATGTGTGTGATCATATGTTGTGTTGACGAGTTGTGTGTGTTGTGTTCACCCGTACGCGTGTAAGATGTGTGCAAGTATACATATTGAAAAGTTGAATTGCATTTACGTTATATTAAATCATTGTTTTTTTGTTTTACTTTTATATGCACTACTATACGCTCTGATCTAATATTTTGGCAATAATAAAATGGTGCGACTCACTATAAAATTATATGAATCATGAACTTAATTGGTGACACGGTAATGATATAATAGTAATAGTATTAATCAGTTGCCAGGTCAAACAAAATAAAATTATATGAATTATGAACGAACTTAATTGGTGACACGGTAATGGTTTAATAGTAATAGTATTAATCAGTTGCCAGGTCAAACTAAATAAAATTATATGAATTATGAACGAACTTAATCGGTGACACGGTAATGGTATAATAGTAATAGTATTAATCAGTTGCCAGGTCAAACAAAATAAAATTATATGAATTATGAACGAACTTAATTGGTGACACGGTAATGGTATAATAGTAATAGTATTAATCAGTTGCCAGGTCAAACAAAATAAAATTGGCATGTTGTGTTTTGTTTACATCTTGTTAAGACATGTGGGGAAAGACGGTCCCCGTGTACATTGGGCAAGACGGTTCATATGTCTTATCCCGCACGCACATTATCATAATGTATAAAATGTATTACACATCACCAGTTATGTTTAATAAATTTAATATAATATGGACGTTGTATAATTTACATTCTACTAGCCATTAGGCTGTAATTATGATCGCATATTACTAAACCAATATTATATTACGTATGGGTTGCAAGGTGTATATTACATGTTAACTGCAATTTAAATTTAGCAAATATAATAGCCTAATGTTTTGCTATCAGACCATATGCATGTATACATTTTATGTTCAGGCAGTGTTTAGTTCATATAAGCGAAAACCACGGGGAAGGGAGCTATTGACCGTCTTGCCCCACGCAGAGGGCCGTCTTGCCCCATGCAGAGGGCCGTCTTGCCCCAAGGATGGGGCAAGATGATTGTTGTTGTACTCTTGTTATTTTTCAAATGTAACTCATCCAGGTCGTCAATTTGTTGAAAATAATTTTCCAACACACATATATGTCTACAATATGAGCACATCAAAGACATGTTAACTTAGTTTAATGGTGTACAATTTGAACGTTTTCCTTGGGGGGTGTCCTGCCCCAGGTTACCCTATTTATTAGTAGTAGTACTATATTAATATGGTTAAATTATTTTGTTAAAAGTGCATCATACTGTCCGACACTATTATTAATACATGCAATAATACTGATTAAAACGTCCCCACAATATCGTAGCGTACAGGCCATCAACACGATGAGCTATGAAGGTAGAATATGAGAACAATTAACGTACACATTCGCTGTCAGCAGCGATCCAAATAAAGGCTGCTGTCCGACTTCATTAACAAAGGTAATCGTTAGGCTATAGACAGTTATTAACAGCCATGTAAGAAGTGCAGTGAACTAATGCGTGATCTTGACATTCTCCACTAACAGTCTAACTGTGGAATTTTCAGTGAGGGTGTGGCAGGGGTTTCAGTCTCCCACCTATTTTTGAGGCTAACCTCCCATCTCCTAACTGTTTGTGGGGCCAAACACCCACCTGCTACCATTTTGAGAGTCCACCTCCCACCTCACATGTATTTTTAGGCCAACCTCCCACCTCCCACATTTTTAGGACCAACCTTCTCAACTGCCACTTCCTGCCAAACCCCAGTTAGTGTGTGGGTAATTAAAAAACAATATGCTAAGGTGTTCAGGCTAATCTTAGGTCTCTCAATAGAATGGATTGTCTGGTACAATTTTAGTATGTGACCGTTTCGACTCAGATCCCATTCGCTTCACCGACAATTATGTCTATATTAGTTCATTCGGAAGACGGATGTAGTCAGTTCTTCGTGTAGTACGACATGACATTAACAGAATAGACGTTGTCAAACGGACACACGGACAACAAAATGACACACTGCACTATCTGCAGAGTTGTGACTACAACCGAAGCCGAGAAGCCAAGGCAAATGCAATCTAAACTATAGCCTAGGGCTAGGGCTTAGCCCTAGCCTAGGCTAGCTAAGCCTAAACCGGCTAAGTCTAAGTCATAAAACACTTACTGGTATTTCCCAGGAACAGGCTTTTTCCGAGAAATAGATTTCGTAAATACCGTCGATTCTGTCATTTTATGCTTGGCGTGATGCACTTCACACTATGCTACGACCATGTTACAAAACTTTATGCAACTGTTAAACTTTCTCCCCGTCTCTGACATCCATGTTGTTTATTGTTGCTACGGTCCATTGTCGAATGTCGTAAAATCTCTACATTTGTTATTTCACTCAAAGCTGTGTACATATGTGAATCTTAGTCGTAAATTTAGCATACGTTATTGTTGATGGTGTTTCAACATATATAAAATCATAGAAATGTTTTGAAATATCTTTTTTACGACAACCTCAATTGGCAGAGCTGTTACCTTGACGATAGAAACCACAAAATGGCGACCATGATCAAGCTGAAAAGTAATCAGGGAAATGCGAAAGATGAAATTCACGACCTAAATAAGTATGTTAGCAAATGTATTCTTCTACAGTATTTGGCCATTTTACATGTGAACACGTAAACTAGTGGTTACGCTTTGTTTATACCCGCTGGCCTGCAGTGTAGGCTATACGCGTCCTGCAACTCGACTTGATTCCTTGACCTGAGTTGAGGCTGAGCCGAGGCCTGAAGTGAGCTTGGATCATTGGTACTTGGACCGTCACCCTAGATCGTAATGATACGACGATGTAGCAGTTGTTATCATTTATAAATAAATGCCATTATTTAACAACGTTGTTGTAACTCTTGTAACATTATATACGACCAAAGACAAAGTATGAATTCAAGATGAAATAGTTGGGATAACCAAACATCTCCCACACTACTGCCACGGTACAGGTAGAAGTTCTGTTTACCTATATACATTATACAACATGCTCTCCGAACTCTGGCTTTCAGATGAGAAAGCAAAAGCGACACATCCCTTCTTCTTGGCAGTTTTTTATGTTCAAGAAAAAGTTATAATATGTATTTATTTCTGTCGAATAAAGAAATTCCAGTTCCATATCCCATTTTTACTGACATCTCCACCACCCATCTCAACTCTCCATATATCTCGTTCTCCACTCCCCTCCCAATGTTGCCAAATCTATCTCTCTTAACACAGTCCATCCATCTCAGTCTCGTCCTTTTATCCAGCACTCTGACCTTTTGCATCAATTCACAGACCATGTCATTTTACAACTTACTGTGAAAAAGTATACATATATGTGTGTAAGACATAACTGTTGTAATTGTTGTAGCAAAGCGGAGGACAATCGTCCAAAGGAATTCAGCTCAGCAGTAAAAATCCAGGCGTGGTATCGAGCCATACGCATCAGAAGCTACCTAAAGTGAGTATACTTGTGTGAATATAAGCACTATAGGGCACATTAGTCTTGTTTGTTGCCAAGTTGGTTTTATGCAAGTTTGCCCGTAAATGCTCACTTCCGGCCCCCTAAACCACACTGCCCGCAGTCGCATTTCACACATAAACACAGTTGGAATTAAAACATAGAGAACAAGCAATAAAACATTTTCTTCTATCATTTATTAAAACAACTAGCATTAAAATGTAACAGTGATAATACCAATGGTTTGTTTTATAATGACATAGGTACATTTAACGTGAACTGTACAAAACGCTTTACGCTTCACCCTTTGGCAGACTTGTTCATTCCAGTGCCAATTCGACTTCTCTGTAATTCCCCATCATTATATGGCATATATCAGGTTTGTGATGTCGAATATTAATACATACCTTAATGAGTAATAATGCAAGTGACTAATTTTGAAGAGATTTTGAAAATAACAATTTAAACTTTTAAGGCATATTTTAAATACACTATTACACAATTAAAATCACTACATCAATGTGGTCTCAGATAAAACGTTTTTTGAATTAATATAGTAACAAGATTGTTATCGTCATTTCAACTGTCCAAAGCAATATGAAGGAGACATACTTCTTTGTATTTTGCAGACATTTGCACAAATCGGCTGTCGAAGTACAACGACAATGGCGGGGTTACCTAGGAAGAAAATTCTACAGATATTACCTGCTGGTGAGCACAAACTGCTATCCTACAACTACAGATATGTGAGCTTTATACCCAAAGTGAATGAAAGCTAATGTGCAAATAAAATATGAACGCCAAACATGTATTTTTTAATGTCAGTTTATTTTGGAACATCTGGTTACATATTAGTGTGGTTATTAATGTACCTGTGTGGGTTAGTGCAGTAGTCAGACAATGTTTGCTTGGTTTGTTCATCATTTGATTGTGTGGCCATTGAATACTTATAGTCACACCAAGAAACAAAACACAGCAACCTGCAGGAGATTGTGTAGTTGCTAACCATACAGTGCATCAGCCATGAGCATATTCTTTTGTTAGTAGCCACCCTTCTGTTAGCTACTGTGTAGTGTAGTTTCTAACCGTGTACTATTTTGTGTAGATTCTGGTATTTCATGTTCAGAGGTTCTGTTTCTTTTGTCACAGTCTCGAGCACACATGCTGAAATTGCAGCATTACAGCAGCATGGCCAGCAAGGTAAGCCGTGTGTCAGAATGTTGACATGATTTATCAAGCAAGCTAGAGTCAGTGCATATACATAATATATATATATATATATATATATATATATATATATATATATATATATATATCTGTAATAAAATGCCTCTTAGATTTATGTAGGAATTAAACCGAGGAACTTCCCGAAAATGGCATTCTCTTGCATGTATAATGATATATTTTACTGTGAATATACACCTGTGTTGTCTTATGTCAGTATGAGTTATATAATTACTTTCTTACTCTGTGTATTTACGCATTTTTCCTGACGCAATACTAATATGAAATGTCAAGATTTGCAAAATGTGCGAAATGCATCCCACTTGAATTGTCCAAGACGGTGGGGGAGTAACAGAAGCAATCGGACATAGGCTGCGTCTGATTATTTGTGCTACTACGCCAGCCACCGAGGATGATAACAGGGATGCAGATCGCGGTGTATCATTTTACGTTTATTCCACATGCTTGATGATTTCTGCACATTCAAAGTGGGGGACAATGTTCTCTGTGACCTCAGTCGGTTGGTTCCATCATCATCACACATGCAGTTTTGTACACGATGATCACACCATGATCTAAATAACTAGTTCCATTGTAATCAGTAATTGTAATGTCTAATTTCATAATCATAACTGCACCTGTGTATTGGATAGAGCATATTGAGTGCATTTGTAGTAATGAGCTATATTTTCACTTTCCAAAGACTAGAGTTGAGTATTGGGTAATTTTTTTTTTAAACATAGTTCACCAGAGTTATAAATATGAAAAATACAAAGACTGTCTAATTATATGCATTGCATTAAGTAATTAATTAAACACACAAAGACATATGGTCCACCAGTGGCGTATTCAGGGAGGAGGTCATTTGGTCATGGCCCCTCTTGACTTTTTTATTTGTTCCCGTATTTTTTCGTTGCATGGCTACATGGTAGCATGGGTGTCTAGGCTTCCCCCCCTTGGCCTCCCTTTGTGAGATCCTAGATATGCCACTGCTGTCCAACATACCCAAACTTAAACTCTGAGAATAAATTACTAAAACCTGAACCATGAACAATCATTTATGTTATGATTTTTTCATGTTGAGAAATTAAACATGTGTGACAGTGGTTTGTGCAATGCGGTATAGCCGAGGAATGTGTTGTATTGTTAGCCTACTGGCCAGGTGAAACTAACTGTATTACACATCTCTGTATGACTTCAGATCCAGCGCATGTGGCGAGGATACTATGTACGAAAGTACATCTTCAACTTCTACAGCCGCAAGCGATATCTCGAGGGCCTGGTTGTCAAGAATGACATTATCAGGTGAGATAACAGTACTTTACAACTTACACCGGTTTCTCTTGATATATTACAAAAAGCTCAATGAAAGTTTTACAGTTGGTGTTTTGATGTAACTGAGCATGATCACAGGTACCTTATGCCCTCAGTGGTTTATTTATATTCTGATTAAGGAAACAAAGAAGTAGAGCTTACTTGGTTGCCACACCAACTCATTGGAATTCATTCCCTCGTAGTGTTAGGTCAGGAGGAAACATATTACACTTTTGTCATCATCTGAAGAGTTTTTCTAACCCTAACATATCCAACCCTCTGATGATAAATGTTGAAATTATATATCGATTTTGAGATTGCCAAACTCTTTTGTTTTGATGTTATTCCAGGCTCAGATTTCCTTAGATTTATGTGCCATGTAAGGTTTCATATTATTATTATTATTAAGATTGTTATTTTACATAGTTATTTGGAGTTGGGACCTTCGTTTTCTTACATGGTCATGGCTTGACACAAAGACCCTTGGCATGATAGACAGACGTATTGCCTGAGGCACATCCAATATTTCATGTTTGGTGGCATGTGACCATGAGACTCGATTTTACTAATGTATTTTTATCAATTATGTTTGTACTGTGCATTCCATGAAAGGATTAAACAAAGCAGTGACTCTCTGTAACAATTTGTCATCAAACAAAGACAGACACAGTTGTGCCAATTTCTAATGAAAATTTAACCACTTTCTTTTCCATCAGGAATATATGCCACAGACTGTTTTAATGATTTTTTTATTTATTTAATTTTTTTTCATAATACGCATGTACAGTTTTACCTGTATATTATTGCCTTTTATTAATTGTGATTATGGAGCTATATAATTATTGTATTTTATTATTATTTTATTATCTTTATCTTTATTATCTAAAAGAGTTGTGTGTGTGTTTTGTTCCCTCATATCTTCATCAGTTTCACAATTAAGGGGCTGACATTTTGTAGTCATGCTCGGGGGCCCACGGGGATGGTATGTTCATATTTAGTTGTTGGAAATTCACCCGATTTGGGGGCAAAGTTATTATTAACTTAATTGTGTGACTTTTGTTTTCTTGTAGGAAGGAACTGAACAACTTTGCGGAGCAACAGGAGTTTTTGCGGCAGATGAGGGTGGAGGAGTCAGAACGACAGCGGATACTAAACTATGCGGAACACAACCATCACCTCATCAGCACAGAGGTCCAGCCTGGCATCTACAACTCGCCCTACAAGGCGTTAGTATATGTATTAGCTTCTTCTTTGCCCTTGGTCCCCTGCGGGGTCTTGGCCATATCACTTAATCTGTTCAATCTTCTTGCCGAGTCGTGATCTTCTGCCATCCTATGCTACCCTCAGTTGTTCACCCCCACCCTTTCAAGGTCTCTATTAACAGTCCCTCCATCTTAATTTCTGCCTTCTTCTTCTACCAGCCTCTTCTGTCTTCCATGCTCTCTTTGTCGATCTGTCCTCACTCATTCTCTGTATGTGTCCTGTCCTGTCCATGCTCTCTTTGTTGATCTCTCCTCACTCATTCTCTGTATGTGTCCTGTCCTGTCCATGCTCTCTTTGTTGATCTCTCCTCACTCATTCTCTGTATGTGTCCTGTCCTGTCCATGCTCTCTCTGTTGATCTCTCCTCACTCATTCTCTGTATGTGTCCTGTCCTGTCCATGCTCTCTTTGTTGATCTCTCCTCACTAATTCTCTCTGTATCTTGTCCTGTCCATGCTTTCTTTGTTGATCTCTCCTCATTCATTCTCTGTACGTGTCCTGTCCTGTCCATGCTCTCTTTGTTGATCTCTCCTCGCTCATTCTCTGTACGTGTCCTGTCCTGTCCATGCTCTCTCTGTTGATCTCTCCTCGCTCATTCTCTGTACGTGTCCTGTCCTGTCCATGCTCTCTCTGTTGATCTCTCCTCGCTCATTCTCTGTACGTGTCCTGTCCTGTCCATGCTCTCTCTGTTGATCTCTCCTCGCTCATTCTCTGTATGTGTCCTGTCCTGTCCATGCTCTCTCTGTTCATCTCTCCTCGCTCATTCTCTGTATGTGTCCTGTCCTGTCCATGCTCTCTCTGTTCATCTCTCCTCGCTCATTCTCTGTATGTGTCCTGTCCTGTCCATGCTCTCTCTGTTGATCTCTCCTCGCTCATTCTCTGTACGTGTCCTGTCCTGTCCATGCTCTCTCTGTTGATCTCTCCTCGCTCATTCTCTGTACGTGTCCTGTCCTGTCCATGCTCTCTCTGTTGATCTCTCCTCGCTCATTCTCTGTATGTGTCCTGTCCTGTCCATGCTCTCTCTGTTGATCTCTCTCGCTCATTCTCTGTATGTGTCCTGTCCTGTCCATGCTCTCTCTGTTGATCTCTCCTCGCTCATTCTCTGTATGTGTCCTGTCCTGTCCATGCTCTCTCTGTTGATCTCTCCTCGCTCATTCTCTGTACGTGTCCTGTCCTGTCCATGCTCTCTCTGTTGATCTCTCCTCGCTCATTCTCTGTATGTGTCCTGTCCTGTCCATGCTCTCTCTGTTGATCTCTCCTCGCTCATTCTCTGTATGTGTCCTGTCCTGTCCATGCTCTCTCTGTTGATCTCTCCTCGCTCATTCTCTGTATGTGTCCTGTCCTGTCCATGCTCTCTCTGTTCATCTCTCCTCGCTCATTCTCTGTACGTGTCCTGTCCTGTCCATGCTCTCTCTGTTCATCTCTCCTCGCTCATTCTCTGTATGTGTCCTGTCCTGTCCATGCTCTCTCTGTTCATCTCTCCTCGCTCATTCTCTGTATGTGTCCTGTCCTGTCCATGCTCTCTCTGTTGATCTCTCCTCGCTCATTCTCTGTATGTGTCCTGTCCTGTCCATGCTCTCTCTGTTGATCTCTCCTCGCTCATTCTCTGTATGTGTCCTGTCCTGTCCATGCTCTCTCTGTTGATCTCTCCTCGCTCATTCTCTGTATGTGTCCTGTCCTGTCCATGCTCTCTCTGTTGATCTCTCCTCGCTCATTCTCTGTATGTGTCCTGTCCAGTCCATGCTCTCTCTGTTGATCTCTCCTCGCTCATTCTCTGTATGTGTCCTGTCCTGTCCATGCTCTCTCTGTTGATCTCTCCTCGCTCATTCTCTGTATGTGTCCTGTCCTGTCCATGCTCTCTCTGTTGATCTCTCCTCGCTCATTCTCTGTATGTGTCCTGTCCTGTCCATGCTCTCTCTGTTGATCTCTCCTCGCTCATTCTCTGTATGTGTCCTGTCCTGTCCATGCTCTCTCTGTTGATCTCTCCTCACTCATTCTCTGTATGTGTCCTGTCCTGTCCATGCTCTCTCTGTTGATCTCTCCTCACTCATTCTCTGTATGTGTCCTGTCCTGTCCATGCTCTCTCTGTTGATCTCTCCTCACTCATTCTCTGTATGTGTCCTGTCCTGTCCATGCTCTCTCTGTTGATCTCTCCTCACTCATTCTCTGTATGTGTCCTGTCCTGTCCATGCTCTCTCTGTTGATCTCTCCTCATTCATTCTCTGTATGTGTCCTGTCCTGTCCATGCTCTCTCTGTTGATCTCTCCTCACTCATTCTCTGCATGTGTCCTGTCCTGTCCATGCTCTCTCTGTTGATCTCTCCTCACTCATTCTCTGTATGTGTCCTGTCCTGTCCATGCTCTCTCTGTTGATCTCTCCTCACTCATTCTCTGCATTTGTCCTGTCCTGTCCATGCTCTCTTTGTTGATCTCTCCTCACTCATTCTCTGTATGTGTCCTGTCCTGTCCATGCTCTCTCTGTTGATCTCTTCTCACTCATTCTCTGTATGTGTCCTGTCCTGTCCATGCTCTCTTTGTTGATCTCTCCTCACTCATTCTCTGTATGTGTCCTGTCCTGTCCATGCTCTCTCTGTTGATCTCTCCTCACACATTCTCTGTATATGTCCTGCCCATCGCAGTCTGTTCCCCAGTACCTTCGTTTTCAGATGCATTTTTCATCCCAATCTCTTCCCTTAATTCCCCATTTTCCTTATGTCTTACATAGCACTTTATTCACCTTGCAACATCTGCTGTATTTTCCACATCAAGGTTGTCCGCCCTCTTGAATCAACAATGCACACACAAAGGATTAAGCTTATGTTCTTGCAAAGCGGAATGAGATTTAGTATAACCAGACTTAGAGGGTGAGGGTGGTGTGGCCCCCATCAAAAAATATGTAGCACCCTCTCACAGTTTTGGGAGACTCCATACTACACCCAAAAGGAGGGAATACCATCTCCCACCGTCTCCCTGAGGTCAGCTTATGGTCTGCAGTGCTGCTACTCCCCCAGCTGCTGGGCAACCTCAGCCTCTGGCATCAATACAAATTTATGAGGCAAAATAAAATTTGCCTCCCCCCACAGATAAGGCTAGATCTGCCTATGATCATGGTGATTCCTAATGGTCTATGCTGTTCACAGCACTGGATGCAGGATCACCATCGATATCTATATCGCTGGTTATGACCACAGCTCCAAGGTGCTTCAAATCCAATGCACTTGAACGATTGAGAGACAGACGCATAGTGAGAGACGGACACATCAGACTGAGACAGTCAGACAGAGAGAGACAGATAAGGACAGGAATGGACAGATAAACAAACAGAGGGAGAGACAGACACACAGACAGACAGATTGATGTTGGTAAGCACCATTTTCCAGTTATTGTGGAAAATAAGAAGTTTAACAAGATAGCCATCCAAAGCTACAAACTCAGGTGGGAAGTGGACAAGGAAGCCATCGGGTTATCGAGAGTCCAACAAATTTGTCATCTATGTATAGCCCGCCATTAAGATATCTGTCAATTGTATTCTTAAGCATATTCACATTGTTACCATTCGCACAATCATTTGACAGTTTGTTCCAATAATTTATTGTCCTCTGTGAAAATCAGTACTTTTCCATATCCTACCTACACTGTTCCCTAACTAATGCCTCTTTGTGCCCTCTGGTTCTGCTGCCTTCTTTTAGTTTGAAGAGCATATGTCTATCAATATCTGCATAACCATTCAATATTTTAAAAACTGCTATTTGGTCTCCTCTTAATCTCCTGGTCTCTGACCACAGTCAGCGGCTTTCTTAACTAAGGTCTCTGTGTTCTAGAATCAGCTGAGTTACTCTTCATTGTATTCTTTCTAGCTTATCTATGTCTTTCTTGTGATATGGCCTCTATGTTTGTATACAATATGCCAAATGAGCCCTAACTATTGCTTTGTAAAGGGATACAATTAGCTGTTGCTCCTTATATGTTATATCTCTTCTAATTAACCTTCGACTTTGACTACCCTTTGAAGCAGCAAACCCACATTGCTCTGAAACTTTCATGTCAGCAGTAAATGTTACTCCCAATTTTGATATTTCTTGCAGGTAAAAACCATTATGCAGTGCTAAAATTAGCCAGTTTGTCAAGAAATGTTTTTCTTTCTCGTCATGGTTTGGGATATGACAGCCGGGTCTTTATTATAATCCAGTCTGACAGTGGAGGTAATTCAGTGGAAATATTTTGTTCTAATTTTTAAATGTTATGAAATCATCGTTTCAGGTACCCAGATGAGATAGAGTTCCACCTGCACAGTGTGAAGCCCCCAGTGCGCAAAAGGAAGGGTAAAGGTGAACTACAATATGACCCAGCATGGAGGAGCTACAATCTGCCTCCTCTTCAGCCAATGCCTCCAGTCTGTCCAAAACCACAGGTATGTCAAACCGAAATCACCATAATTAATGTGTAATCACACAAATATGATTTGTCTATGTGGTATATAAATTCATTGATGGGTTGAATAGCAGTAATAAAATAAATAAATAAAATAGCTAATAATATATGGAATGAGCGCTAGTTAACCAATCTGCATAAAGTAGATAACAAAAGATGCATGTAAATAAACAAAACACACACACATACATAATATATATATATATATATATATATATATATATATATATATATATATATATATATATATATATATATATATATATATATATATATATGAATGTATTGTAACATTATTTTAATTTATCTATATATATTAATTTGCCATGAAAAGTTTATTTGTATCAAAACACGTGTTTGAAAACATACAGAAAATCCATTTGATTATGATCCAGTTTCAACCTGTGAGTTTTAATGTTAGTAACGTTTATAGGGACCATTCCGCGATCCGGCAGAAGTACAGAAACAACGCTACAGGCCTTTCAACCCATCACTGCGAGTTGAGACTGACTTCTACTCGCTGGAGAAGGCGCGCACAAAGATGAAAGAAGAAGAAGTGGTCTCCCGACTCTTCGATGACATGTAAGATTAAAACTGCCTCCACAATTAAATTTTTAACTTGTCATATTTTAGAATCATTTCATAAAAAATCAAACCACTACGACTTGCTAGACTGTTTGTGCAAATTTGTCACTGAGTTTTGGTGATATCATCAGACAAACCATTAAGTTTTGTTGATATAATCAGACAAACCGTTAAGTTTTTTATTTGGTGAAAAAGTGGCAAAAATAGCCAGTGTCTATATACTACAGAGGTGCCAAGTCTCCTGCTTTTGGAAGGAGATCTTCTATTTGGCCAATTTAATAACATCTCCTGCTTCTTAGGACATGGTGGAGCTTGTTACATGATATAAAAAACCGTTTGCTCCATAGAAAAAAATTGATTAAAAAACATTGGTCGACAGAATTTTTTTCTGTTATTGTATTAACAGTGATAAAAAGCAAATGTTCTGGATTTTTTTTTACTTTGTCCCTTGAAAATGTTTTTGGGGGTTGACACGTACGATAACTGTTTCAGCTTGCAGCCCTTCACACACAAGGTCTCGTACTATGAGCGGCTTATGCACACTGACTCAAAGTATGGACATATTCCCTATGGCCGGGAGTACTTCCGAGAGGAGTTCCCACACCGATTTCTCTCGACAGAGGTGAGGACTGTTATTGTGGGATTTTCACTCTGCAGAAACAATGGGTGAAATTATGTTTTCGTTAATTCTCTTGTTTGATAAATTGATGTTTCTTTCTTAGGAAATAAAAACTTTGTTGACAATATTATACATTTGGCTGTTTATAGATGAAGGAAAAGTATTTTAGTTTCATAGTTTTTGTAACTGGGGATATATAAATAAAAAAAAATTAGGTTTTATGTTTGATTAAATCTGAGCTTTTTGTGTGAGAACTCATAGGAGGTTATAAATTACCCATGATGCCTCTGGTGGATGATGTAAAAATAATTTGTTGACAAATGTTTTTGCGGAACAATTGTTTATATATAAGAACTCATGCCTTATTCTAGTAAAAGTACTAAAACTAGAATCAAAAAAGTTACTGCTGCTTAACAAAAATGACAATGCTAGCATAGATCTGAAGTTAGAAAATCAGTCAGTGTGATGTTTCAATAATTACAGACATGATCAAGCACACATTGGCGTAATGATTACTATATTATGAGAACAGTCATATTCATTCATGGACAGGCAGGTTTGTTTGTATTAAGTACTTATGACATTTCCCCGTGCTGACAGTCTTCCAGACAGAAACGAGCTATTATTCAGAGAGGTAACAAACTGGATAATACAAATGGATGTCATCACATACTAGAACACCACAAACATGCACTGGTTATTTTTAGTAAGCACATGCAAATACTGAATTGAACACCATCATAAGATATATTTTAAATATTTGTGAAGGATATGCTACTCAAGTTAATTTCTAAGTTGATACTAGTAGTTCATGCTACAGATATCACTGGCCTCTTCTATGTGTTGTTTCTTTAAAGTGAAATAAAAGTCATGGTTTTCGGCCTATGCACCTATAAGAGTTACTAAAGCATAACCATTTGTAACTGCATTTAAGAATATCATGACCAATGGTTTACTAGGAAAACCTTGTTGAACACACAGCATCTTAATTTCATGGGCCACGTCATACTGTAAGATAACCCTACGTCATAACCGTGGTATTCTGGTAATATGCACTTGCCAAATAAAAATATATTTGTATACACCTATTCCTGTACTTGCCAATAGGATATGGCCATGCCATTTGCATACAAACTCAACTTATGTAACATGTTTTGGCCTTTGTTTAGTAAACTAATCCTATTTCTGGCAAAATAACATATTTGTTTGAGACTTTGAGTTGGTTCTGTGTATGCCGTTACCCTATAGAACTGTGCATCTTATATTGGTCGCGCTGGTTAACATGGAATCTCCCACTTTTAGAACATATTCTGCGAGAACCACTGGCGTGATATTCTTGATTTTATTTTGATTGCACGTATTTAGTTTTTATTATTTCTTAGGTGCATAGCCCCAAAATCACGACTTTGTTTTGCTTTAAAGAAAATGTGGTGGGAGAACACTTCAGTATTGACGCACATGTATGAGTTCTTGCATAATGTCTGCTTTCAAATAATGCAAATAAATTTAGACCAGGTTTATGATGCACTATGCATTTTGCATGCATGTAGCACATGTTGGATGTTGTAATTATATGTTGTTCAAAATTAAAACTATATATAAAATCGTGAAAATCGGCCTAGTATGGTCTCTATGTATTTTCCATCTTATTGTTGCTCAGATTGAATGATTTATCAACTGTAGAGTTGCCATTTCTCCACAATTTCCCATTGAGAAAATGGTCATCATGGACGAGGGTGAACATCTTCATGTATTATTAATATATGAATAATCACAATTAATTTATTATGTTAAAATGTTTTTTATAGATACGTGTTCATCATGGAATTTTTGTAAACCTAATTAAGCACTTCAGTAGTCAGAACATAAAAACAGGCTCTATCTGAACAGTTTATTAAAATTAATTTGCTTTGTAATGATGTACACTGTATATGGAACCAAATTGTGTTATATATATATATATATATATATATATATATATATATATATATATATATATATATATATATATATACACACACACACACACACACATATATATATACAGACACACACACACACACACACACACACACACACACACACACACACACACACACACACACACACACACACACACATAGAATTTGGTTCCATATACAGTGTACATCATTGCAAAGTAAATTAATTTAGTGATAACATCTGAAATTTACAGTGCCATCTTTGAACTAATTGAACTAAGACATTTCCTTCTTCTGTTTCAGATTTTCAAGTTAGTGGTACCACCCATCCCCATCCTTGAGAAGCTGAACAAGACATATTCCAAAGGAGAAGTGTGACACCATGTGAACTTTGACCTTCGAAGTGACATCTGGTAGCAGCCAGGAGAATTAGAATGTTGGCGAATGCAGTTCAGCCGTAATGGATACATTATACCGACATTAAAGAAATTCAGTGACTACGTTAAGGTGCAGAAAAGTAGTCAAGATGTGTGACAAAATAATAGTTGATTCACGATGGATGATATAATAATATATACATTATTGTCCTATGGGCGGCAAGTTTTAATGTACATATTCATGTACAAACTGGATACTAGAAACATCTAAGAGGTGCACCAGACATTGAGTAAGTTGTTGTTTGTATATATTGTGTGTTTTGCAGAGAATGTTTTTACTGTTATCAATAATAAAGCTTGGGCTTGGCAAACTCGGTCGTGCCATTTACACAAAGTTATAGATAATTGTTTTTTTTCTCTTTGTGTTGCAAGATATAATTGAACGAGAGGTAGCACCTTATTCTATGAATACTGTGGCTAGGTTGTATTTGCCATGTAAAGTTGTGGTGTTTTACCTATTGGAAGAACTATTGATAGCAATGCATATAATTTAACATGTAACATGCTTAATAACTATTTATGGAGTGTTTGTTGGTGCTGCAGGCTATTCTACAGGGTGGGATATTTATACCAAGGAGTGTACGTATGTATAGTGGGACAAGAACATGTCAAATAAGCATTCAGTATTTACAAAGTATTTGTGGGTATGAATAACATCACATTGTTTAAGAGATGATGTTGGCGTAAAGGGGTACATATTGTAACACGAACGTTGTAGAAATCTCCATCTGCAAGACGTTCGTTACTGTATTTTTTATTCTCAATTTCGAGTTCATGTAGTTTCATTTCGTGAATCTTACAGATGCAAAAATTTCAGTGTTTCTTTTACATATTTGCAACGGCAATGTCTGTGTTATGGTGGAATTGTGAAAGAAAATCTTTATACTTATTGTCATTCTACTGTTTTAATAATATTAAATATTTACATAAAATATACGCCCTGATTATATAATGCTCTACAAAAGGCTCTTTATTGAAAGTCGTTGTGTGTGTGTGTGTGTATATATATATATATATATAATATATATATATATATATATATATATATATATATATATATATATATATATATATATATATATATATATATATATATATATATATATATATATATATATATATATATATATATATATATATGATCTTATTTAATCTGATTAGAGTTATTTTTCCTCTAAGCCTGGCAGTTTATGAATGCACTGTATGTGTTTCACTATGTTAGTATGTGAAACATCGGTGTTCCAAGTTGTGCTTTCATAATCATGATAATAATGTGTTATATCCAGATAAATTAGTGATAACGCGTTTGAAGCTTACCAGCCGAATTCTGACAATTCGCAACGTGAGTGTAGCAGGCCAGTGAAGTACTTCACTCCGATGCTAGTTAGTCTTCATTCGCTAGGTGCCGACACTGGATACATCAAGTATCTCGCCAGCCTAGGTTATCTAAACTCCGACATGTGGCGCCACTGTTTGGTATACACACCAGAGCTTGGAATCCGAGCTTAGGTTCCATTGTGACGGAACCCGGGTGCATACTGAGATTCTGGGTACATAATATAATTTGGTTCCCATCCGGGGATTTGGCTAACTCATCAAATAAAAGTAAACTTTTATCAGTCATTCGAATCAACTTGATTATATTAACTGTCACATTAAAAGTAAAATCGTGCTAAATAAATTTATCGTGTAGAATCTCGATAACGACGCTGACTGGCTGCTGGCGCTTCGCGGTAACACCTACACAGTCAAACCGCGTATGTGAAGCCAGGCTCTTCTCTGCGAGTTCACGAAGGCGAGCGAGAGTCGGATAAGCGAAACTAGCAATATGCAAACTTACCACACAAACACAGGTGTTCAGCACGAATACGCGTAACAGACCTTTGTGCGTTCTGTCGATTCAACATTAGCAGCGGATCCAGGGGGTCGGAGGGGTTTCAAGACCCACTCCCACGCCATGGAGGGGGGTCTTAGACCCCCTCCACCCTGTGTCGGTGGCAAATATTATGGTAGAGGAACACGTATATAGACCTACATCGGAACTAGTTTCAATGTAAAGACTGACGTATTAGCAGCCGGCTAATATTAAACTTTATATAGGTAGAACGACACATGTGTCGCCCCCCCCCCACCGGTTCGTTAGTAGAATGACACATGACTACGACTAACTGAGACCCCCCTGCGCCGCCAGCAAGCCTAGATACGCCCCTGAATATTTGACTTGCCATCAACAAATGGCACGCAGTGTTCTATCGCTCCTCGCTCATGGCCCGACCTCAAGGGTGGCCAGTTACCGCAGAGAGCGCTGTGTCTAGTGGGGCCTAAAATTCCTCAGTCCAGTTATATTTTGTGGTTATCTGCAATATTTTTTCCGTAACATATTGTCAGTGGCCTGACCGCGCTGGCCTATCGAGATAAGCCCGTGCACGTATAATTATTTCGCTTATTGGATAAATTAATGCGCTTACGAAGTGTGCAATTATCATCCCGTTTGGTAGTTCATGTTCGTTACCCGTGTATAATTAGAATATTTCAATTAAATTAATCTCGCCTATAAAATAACCGGTACGATGTCACTGAAATGGAATATGAAAACGTGTGATGGACATATTGAAATTGTTGCGTCGTTGTTACACTATGTTAGATGCATCGGTTGTGGTATGATAGGCCTAATCTTCTCTGTGTGCTAAATTGTGAGATAATTCATTATTCACTGGCCACAACACCGCGTCGGTGCATACACTGCATGCAGCAGTCTCCGGAAGAACGCAATTCAACTGGAATTCGTTGGTGATGATATTGAACGTACGCTAAAAATTGTGACCCGCCGTGAATCCAATACGCATGCTTACGTCGAGCCTTTTAGGTAGGCCCTATAACTAATATGGTGGCATTAGTAACATATTTCTCGTTGCGTGAGACGTACGGTGAGCCGACTGGACAGGCGCACAGAGCCATCGTGAGAGATGAAGATGATGATCCGTAGGTCCGATGGACGTAAAACTAGCCTGCGTGCACGGGGTCACCTAAAACTAACCTGCGTGCACGGGGTCACCTAAAACTAGCCTGCGTGCACGGGGTCACCTAAAACTAGCCTGCGTGCATGGGGTCACCTAAAACTAGCCTGCGTGCACGGGGCCACCTAAAACTAGCCTGCGTGCACGAGGTGACCTAAAACTAGCCTGCGTGCACGGGGTCACCTAAAACTAGCCTGCGTGCACGAGGTCACCTAAACCTAGCCTTTGAATTGTCTAGCCTACTTTTGCATACTTCGTCCAACAATTAATGGGTGAACGTGAAGACAACTGGGCCCGTCAGCGAGTAGTGAACGTGAAGACAACTGGCCCCGTCAGCGAGTAGTGAACGTGAAGACAACTGGCCCCGTCAGCGAGTAGTGAACGTGAAGACAACTGACCCCGTCAGCGAGTAGTGAACGTGAAGACAACTGGCCCCGTCAGCGAGTAGCGCCTCCCTCCTTTGATACCACAAATATAGGTAAATGAAAAAGGAGTAGGAGCGTGAATGTTGTTGCTCTCCTCGTTATCCCTGCAGTCCTGGGTGAGGCTGACACCGACACCGGCCGTCGACTTTTTCACCTTCTTCTTTGTCACTGCCGTCTCCACCAACCGTTTCCACCCCACCCCCACCCCCCATCCCCGCCCCATTCTCTACTCCCCTCCCACTCCCGCCAAATTTCTCGCTCTTCACGCAGTCCTCTCATCTCAGTCTCGATCTTCCTCTTCTCCCTCCACCCTCCACTCTAAGCGCTTCCGCTCTCTTCGTCAACCGTTCCCTTCCATTATTTCCACGTGTCCAGCACACTTTAGTTGGCTCCTCGCCAGCCTTTTCGTGAAACTTACTCTCATGATGCAACTTAGAACCTTTTACTTTGAAAACTGCAGTTTCGTTGTGTGCTAACAAAACACCCGCTACTTAGGTTAAGCACGCTATTTTATGGATCTCAGATGGGGAAGTAACCAATTGAACTGAGACAACATTAAAAAAATCGGCGATGGCGGTTAATAGAAAATTAGTCACTATTAAATAATAATGTCAGCTCGGACCACTGGGATATATTGCTGGAAAACATAAATAGTGTCTGGCAATATCAGAATCGCAGTATTTTGTTTTCGCACCGAGCAGCCATCGCTAGTAGAATACAAGATGGCGGCGCGCAGTGTAAACTGGGTAATTCGTACTGCTTACACAGATATTGTGACGTCGTCAATTACGCGCTATTCCGAGGCATCGCTACGAGAACTCATAGTATATGTCCACAGATAATAACAAAAAGAAGAAGAAGAAGAAGAAGAAGAAGAAGAAGAAAAAGAAGTAGAAGAAGAGGTAGAAGAAGAAGTAGAAGAAGTAGAAGAAGAAGGAGAAGACGTAGAAATAGAAGAAGAAAAAGAAATAAAAGAAGAAGAAGTAGAAGAAGAAGAATTAGAAGAAGAACAAAAAGAAGTAGAAGAAGAAGAGGTAGAAGAAGAAGAAGTAGAAGAAGAAGAAGTAGAAGAAGAAGTATATAGGTAGAAGAAGAGCAGGAGCATGCCGATTGATTGTTGATTAGAATGCTTGATAGGAAGGGTAAGGTGAGGCAAGGAGCCCCTTAAGGGAAAATCCTATGCTGGAAAGAATCATGTCGGTAGGTATGTGCTATGTACGATCTAGTTCGTTATATTAGGTACATTCCGTGTGTTGAAATTGTTGACGTATCTAATGTCTGAAATAAGTCATAGCCATTTTAGCGGAGGTTCCTATGGTGGGGTAAGAAGCCCACCCACGGGGCAAGAAGCCCACCCACGGGGCAAGAAGCCCCCTCTGGGCGTTTGCAATATTATACTTTCTTTATTTGATGATATTGTTTCCATATATCGCCCACAACCGATACATTTATGCCACTACTGTAATCACAGTTGCCTGTTGTATGCAATAAGTTCTTTGGTCTCAGTTTCCCGTGGCTATTGTACATACTCTGGTATTCCTACATTGGTTAGGACGATTGGTATACGGGGTATTTCGAAAAATAAAGGCGTTACTTTTCATTCGTGGGGTCGTAGATTAATCCCTGAAAGTTTGGCACCCGAGGTGCAAGCCGTCTAGGAGGAAAACGTGAACACAACCATGCACATACAAACATACAAATATACAAACATACGCAGATAGTTAGATGCATGCATTTAGATCAAGTGTGCTTTCATTTCAGGGCAACTTACGTTATATTAGTTAACTTTAATCTATGAATAACACATGTTAGTGAATGGCATGCATTATGGAACAATTGAAATGGTGTATGTTAAATTAAGAATATGCATTTGGTTGTATTCCAACTTGAAAACGGTATAATGTTGGCAGATGTCTAAAACGAGTTTAGAGGGGGTCAGTTAGATAAATGCTCAAGGATGGTATACTGGCAACGTAATGAGTGCCCCTTCCCCCGAGTCCAACACAGTCGACTTCCGAGACCAGATGACACCGCTTGTTGTCGCTGATCATCATCAGACTGACACGCGACCGCGTCTACCACCCGTTGGTCGGCGGACTCCAACATCAATGCCGCAAACGCTGATGACACTTGCTAGCGTTGTCCACATATTGTTGTTTGTTTTCTTGCTGGACATCGGTAACTGATGCAATCACGACTGTCCTCTGTCCACGGTGTGCAGAGGCGGCGCTGTGACAATCGCACACGCGGGCAAATTAGCGCCCTCCGAACAGACGGGCGTCGAGAGTGACACCGCGATTGTTGTCAGTCGTCACAAACATAATTCAATTAAATCTCATCGGCGAAGGCGCGCACACCTGCTTTAGTCGTGTTTGCTCAGGTAAATTGTAACAAATTCAGGTATTTCTTATGCACATCCAGAAAACTGCGCGTGATTTTGTAGTTGCTATATCCGTATAGCGCTTGCAGTCAGATTTGAAAATACGCTGACGTTCTTTGTTTGAAAATAAAGGTTAAGATGAAACGCTCCCAAACAACAGACCACGAGCCGAAGAAGCTGTATGCAATTACTTTGTATGATAAATTGCAATGTACTCCAAAACGATGCACATTAAAATGCATGTCAGGAACCAAACGGAAATAACTCACACAGCATCTTGTATCTGTCAATCAACCGTTTCTCGTTGGCCCGTTGCTGCTTGTCAAAGTCGTAGTCTTGTATACGCTGATGTTCTCATCATATTTAATAGCAGTGCTGCCGACCCATTAATACACATTCCTTAAGTGTTGACTAACACTAGCTACACAGTAAATGTGCGAACGCGGAAAATATTTTGTTTACATAAGCTACACAATTGTCAGAATAATTATATCATAATAATGCGTCATGCCTATGATGTCTAGTTAATGCTGCTGTAGTTGGCATGCCTGGTGGAAGTTTCGTTACTAAACGTGTTTACAATTCTCGACATGTCGAGTCAAACCCGTTGCTCCAAACTACAGAAGAACAACCTTTAGGCCTAAGCGAAGTTTCGGTTTCAACGAATGCGAAGGGTCGGTTTCAACGATGTAATTATTGCACTTCTTTCCGACTCCCCTTCTTTATTGGCGATGTGTCAGTAAAGGGTCCTGTGCTCAGTTCTCTAATTAGTTGAAAAACCTAATAAGCTAAATGGCGTATATGTGTCATGTGTGAAATGCCTATGTTTTAGTAGCATCATGTTATGTTTTAGTAGCATCATGTTATGCTACCGTTCAACCTTTCTTCTTCAGTATTCCCAACCACTGACGTATCTAGAGGATCTCGCAAAGGGGAGGTCGGGGGAGGGGGGGGCAAGCTTATGTTCACCCGTTAGTTTGCCATGTAGTTTACGCTACAGTTCATAGACCATTCAAAGAAAATTCAAGTAAATTGGGGAACACGGACCAGTAAATATGCCACTATTCACAACAGAATGCTCTATTTACTTCCATATACCATCTTTAGACATCGTGTATCGTCCACGTTTGATGTTTTATCATACGGAAGAGCTGATGTCGTAAAGTTCATCGCTCAAGCCAGCGATAGACACGCATGAGATGAAGTCGGTCTGGCTCATGTCAACGTCCGTCAAGCTGTGGTGTATAATTGCTCGGGCTTCACCCGGCAATAAGTTCCACGATGTGCACTGTTTCGGCTGTTCTCCTTCCTTTCGTCGCCACCGAACACCACGACCGATGCGTCAATATCGGATTACGTCGACTTTTAATCGACGAACTGACGAAGTTGCATCTAAATTAACTGTCATACAACGAATTCCCAATCCGCTTCGCCACCCGGGCTAATATCCCGCAATAATACGGCTTGCTTTCAGCGCCCGCATCCATCATTTATAGACACAATGACGCCAGTCGACAAGCATCTCGACGCGTCGCTCTCTAACGCCGATGCAGTCCCATTAAAATCTGCGGCGCAGGTGGCGCGGCAAAGGTACGAAATCCCGTTCATTTTCCCGTGTCCTAATCCCACTGAGCTGGCGCGCGCCATTAACGCTGTCATCAAAAGACGCGCGACCGATTTACGTCCGAATCAAAACAAGGCCGGGTGGCCGATGCGTCAGAGGAGGTCTGAAGAGGGTCTCTGCGTCCGGGAGGGATCTCCCCAGACGGTCGTCCGCCTCTTGTCACGTCTGTAGTCACAGGTTCGCTTTTAGCCAGATCAGTAACTCACTATCTGCTCGGCAATTAGCATAGTTCCCCGATTGTCCGTTTGGAGTGCGTATTGCATCATTATTAGTTTTTCCAGTACATAATGTAGCCGGTAGGCCGTGCTGTTAGAGCACTGTGTTGCGCTTGTCTTGTGGAGCTGAAAGAATTCGAACTGTCGTCAGGAGAGACGGAATTATTGCATCTTCCAGATGAATAATTCTATGCAAACGTAAAAATCACAAATAAAAAGATATATTTCACAATACGCTAATATAATGTGGGGCGCGGTGGCACTGCGGTTAGAACATCGGATTCTCAATCGAGAGCACCCGGATTCGAATCATCTTGCTGACGTTTCGAAGCAATTTTGTTCGCCCCACATTGTTCACTCGTGGATAAATGGTGGATGTGTGAACGAATAGACTTCGCGCAGTAATTGCAGCGTGGCTGAATGCTTCCATGCACAGAAATTGAGATGGTGTTTGAATGAACAGGTCTGGACAGAGGTGAAGTGTAAAGCGCTTTACCATATATATATATATATATTATATATATATATATATATATATATATATATATATATATATATATATATATATATATATATATATATATATATATATATATATATATATATATATATATATATATATATATATATATATATATATCAATGCGCACTGTGTCTGCTCATAATATTTAAACCATTCACACACTACATATTGGAACTTCGACTGTCCTAACCTGATTAGCGATGGGATAAATCAGTTGAGGAGAGGGCTTTTAGTTTCACCCGGTCCACGCTGTTATCAACCTTGCGTTGAACCCCTCGTTTGTTTTCCGTCCACCTTTTCATCCAAGAAAGAAAATCTTCCGGAAAGTGTCAAGTCACAACAGGTAAACAAAGTCGTTTGGTCTTCTTGGACGGCGGACGGAAGAATCATTTGTTTGCTGGCAAGTGGGAGAAAGGTGACAGTCACTACGGAACAGCAGTTGAGGGGTTTGTACGATTGTTAAACGGACAAACCATTGATATGACCTATCTACACAAACATGACTCAATGCCAATGGATAACGTTACTGCCGTTGGTGTGAGTACCGCTGTGACCAAAGACTCTTTATATTTAGTCATTTTTTTTACATTTCTTCAGTTGTATATTATATATGTTATCACACCTCTTTATTCTACGTCTGTACTTGTATGCATGCTATTAACACATGGGATCTGTGCAAATGTAATGTGGCCAAATATAAATCTATTAGCTATATCTCAAAAATACTATGATATATGGTATACAAGAAATCGAACCTATGTGCAGGTATTTAGAAGCAAACCGAATATAACGTATAACCTACTGCTACATTTAAAATGTTGTACCAAGAGCCATACATTTCTACATGCTAACTCTGACCAAGTAATTGATGGGCAAATTCAAAAGTATCTAATTAGTAAAATCATTACTTATTGTTCTCTGAAAAATGTCAGTTAACACTGAAGAATTCTTAAGACACAAAGGCGGCATTGAAGAAAATGACCTAACAAAAATTATAAACATAGATCTAAATGAAAGCTTCATCAGCATTAAAAGTAAATACCATAATGTTGACGACTTAAAAACATTTCTAAAAAGGCACACAAATAAGTTAACCATTTTAAGCCTAAATATAGATTCACTGAGCTCTAAAATTGATGAACTGAATATTTTAATTAGTACTCTTGCTGAATCAGATGTGCAGATAAATGTAATTTGTATACAGGAAGCAAGAATTCGGAAAAACACAGATACACGACATCTTAATCTAAAAAATTACACCATGACAACACAGGCATCCACAGATAGATGCTCTAAGAAAGGAGGGCTAGTCACATATGTATCAAATAATATCACAATATCAAACTCCAAAGCATATAATACATACTCAACCTGGGAAGCTTTATGCCTGGATATTGTTGATGACTCAAATAAAAAGATAACAATTTGTAATATCTACAGACCCCCGAAAAACAACAACAACCATGCCTCAATTGATTTATTTATGCAAGAATTCAATCCTGTACTCTTAGACATTAACAAGGATGCCAAAAATGTAGTACTAACAGGTGACTTCAACATAGATCTATTGAAACTTAACTCGAACGAAAAATTTCAAGAATTCTATGATACTTTAACCAAAATAGACCTGCTGCCTGTTATAACACTACCCACAAGAATGTCAGCCAGAAATGCAACACTGATTGACCAAATATACTGTAAATCATCAAACCCTCTTACTATAGCAGATAGTGGCATATTGGCAGCAAAAATCTCTGATCATATGGCAATATTTGCGGCACTTAATTTCAATATCAATAAAACATATACTGTAACTGATAAAATTAGCATGAGATCATTCACAGGAAGAAACATTGATAGCTTTACCAACAAATTAGAAGATATAAACTGGCATCAAGTCTTTGATCACAATCCAACAGCAGATCCACTCATATCGTACGATAAACATTTTTCTACCAAACTAGAAGAGGAAATGAACAATCACTTCCCATTGAAAGATGTAAAGTTTAATAAATACAAACACAAGAAGTCGAAATGGATGACTTATGAACTCCTAGCTAAAATAAAAAAACGAGACAAACTATACTTAGAAGTACACATGACAAGTCCTAACTCAAATATAAACAAACTAAAATTAACTGAGTTGGAAAATAAAGCAAAAGAAGTAAGGAAATTAAAACGAGAAGCAAAGGCTACTTATTATAACCAGCAATTTAGTCAATACAGGAATGATATCAGGAAAACATGGGAAAACATAGCTGATGTTATCAACAAATCCAAAATACAAAAACAATTTCCGACATATTTCAATGTAAATGAAACCAAGATAACAGATAAAAAAGAAATAGCAACACAATTCAATAACTTCTTCATAAATATTGGACCACACCTTGCAAACAAATTAAACACTAATGGGAAACCAAGCTTCAAATCGTATCTAAAAAAAAGAACAAATGATACTAACTTCCAATTTACACCTGTCAGTGAAAATGACACAAAAAATATAATAAATAACTTAAAGTCAAAAAGAAGTATGGGAATTGACAACATTTCTTCAATATTGCTGAAAGCTTCTGTTAATGTCATTGCCAAACCCCTTACCAGTATAATTAATCAATCTCTACTTAGTGGAAAATTCCCTCAAAAATTAAAAATTGCTAAAGTTATTCCCGTCCACAAAAAAGATGATAATCATATTTTCAACAACTACAGACCAATATCTCTTCTGCCGTGCATATCTAAAGTCTTTGAAAAAATAGTTTATACTCAACTATTCCACTATCTCACTCTTAATAAGCTCCTCCACCCAAATCAGTATGGTTTCAGAGCTGAATATTCTACTGAACTGGCAATATCTGAATTAGTTGACAGAATATACTTAAATCTTGACAAAAAAAGTTTACCACTGGCAATATTTCTAGATCTGTCAAAGGCTTTTGACACAATCGATCATAAAATCCTTATCAACAAACTCAAACATTATGGCATACAAAATACTGAACTAGAATGGTTTAAAAGCTATCTACTGCACAGACAGCAATACGTGGAATTTAGCAACATAAAATCACCCTTAGAAATGATTACTACTGGAGTCCCCCAAGGTTCAATTCTAGGGCCATTATTATTCCTAATATACATCAATGATCTAGCAACAGCAAGCACCAATTTCTGTCCAATCATGTATGCAGATGATACCACCCTGCTGAGCACACTAAATACATTTACAAATGATCAAACGAATGAATTGGCTATATCCAATAACATCAATTCAGAATTGATTAGAATAACAGACTGGTTAGCAGTAAATAAACTGTCCCTGAATGCTGCAAAAACAAAAATGATGATTTTTCACCATAAACAGAGAAAATTAAAGAACCACGAAGTACCTAACATTAAAATAAATAATACACCGGTTGAACGGGTGACACAATTTAAATTTCTTGGAGTCATAATAGACTCCAACTTAACATGGTCTCCTCATCAAAACTTCATCGCCAACAAACTATCAAGGATATGTGGAATTCTCTCTAGATTAAAACACTACATACCAATACACATCCTAAAGATAATATATTCTTCGCTATTTATGTCACACCTGCGCTATGGTATATTAGCATGGGGCGGACAAATAAACAAACGAATAAACAAACTACAAAAGCAAGCAATTAGATCTATATCAAACAGTAAATATAATTCACACAGTACACCTTTATTCAAAGAACTAGAACTGTTAAAAGCAGACGACCTCTTTAAGCTGTCATGCATGACATTTTTCTACAGATACAAAAATGGAACCATTCCAGAATATTTTGAAGACATGTTCACTGGTAATGAAAATGTATCATCTAGACCAAAAAGACAAAGAAAGGCACCACAACGCTTTACCGATATAATAAATAATTTTCCCCAAACTATGATTTTAACATCCAAATTAAACAAACTAATACAATATACTGCCGCCTTTGTATCAGACATACAATACCAAAATTACTTCAAGAAAACTTTCTTCCACAAATTGCCATGGAGAAAATTAACACCCATTCGTATCAAGGCTTTGTGAATTACTCCAAAAAATATATCATAAGTAAATATGACTTGGAATGTAATATCAGTAACTGCTACATCTGCAAAAAGAATATGCCAGCTGAAGCCTAGAAATGTATGGTATGCCTTCGTCATCATTATCATGTTATCATGTTACCATGATAAACTGCATTACTTAATAATTAATAATTCATAGCTCTGTAATATAATATTATACTGAATATTCATTCAGTAATATTATCACTGTATTTTTTTTATTATTATCAAAACAGCTGGTTTTTGAGTTCCTCACAATATAATTTGTAACTAATAAATTTGGAACTAATGTATTATTTTTAGTGTCAAGATTTCAATTGTATTTTTACAAGAATAATGTATTTATCCTTTCTGTATTATTTAACTTCTCTGTAATTATCATAGGATAATATTGATAATTATATTCGATTCACATTTTATTCACATTTATACATACGAAAAAAAAAGTATTCATATTATTTGCACTATATGTATTTTTGCTAGTATTATTATTATTATTTGTTAGTATTATTAGCACTGTTATATTTGTAGGCAAAGTTAGCAACTCCACATCTGTTTGTATATGTACTCTAGTCAAACAGCAGTAATAATGATTACTGCACCATACATAGTCATAGGGAGGCTTGTACGATAGCGATCTCTCAGGTCTTAGTGCAAGCCTCCCTGGATCATCAAAACTATGTAAAATATGTACAACCTGTTATTTGACTCTGTATGTATGATCTAAACAAATAAACTTCACTTCACTTCTTGTCTTGTCTTGCCTTGATGCTTGTTAAAATGTTCTCAAGCAACCGTTTGTCATGCAGTGACGCCGGATAGCAAGTTGACGCGCGCATGAATACAGACGAAATATAAGGTTAACGCCCCGGGGGTACGCCCGCCCTCGGGGTCACTGGGAAAACTCCAATGGTAAAGCTCGATTTCGGGGTAATTTTCGAGAGCATTTGGGAAAATTCCGCAGAGCTAAGTATACCCACAAAATGTGTCATCAAATAGTGTCTTACGAAGCATCCATCTAAATTACTCGGCAAATACGCGTACCTCGTGACCGACGTAGTTAGGAATGACGTACGATCCTACTGTGACGTCATTGATCTGTGAAATCAACAGTAACAGCGATGACAATCAGCAAAGCAGCAGCGATAACGTGAGTTGTTTGGCTACTAATGATTAGCACTGCATTGGATAATGGCAGATATGCACATTCACATTCCAATTGCATTGTTGCGTGATCTTCACAATTACTACACAAACGCCCACACCAATAAAGGAGGTTTTAGGTAATTTCTTTTTTAGCGCTGTATCCAGTTCGTGAATCATGGACCCTAACAGCGGAACTACAAAGGAAGATCGCTGCAGTGGAACTGAGATGCTTCCGAAGAATCATCGGCATCTCATACACCGACCACGTCACCGATGAAAACATCCGCAAGCTCAGATGGTCTGGGCGTGTAACGAGATCAAGCGGATTCTCTAAAAAAACAATAATTCAGGGAACAGTGCAGGGGAAAAGAAGACAAGGAAGATAGACGAAGAGATGGACAAACAACATTGAGGAATGGACAGGAAAGACCTTTGCAGAAACTCGGGCACTAGCACACAACCGCCAAGACTGGAGCCGTCTTGTGCAGCTTTCGTTGGAGCAGCGCCCCCTACCACAAAGCCGGGTTACGGGATCAGTAACAGCAGTAACAGTAATCGAGTCCGTAGAACCGCTCAAAGCGTTACACACTTCACCCCGTCACAGACCTGTTCCTTCTAACGCCAACTGAACTTCTATAGAAATCTTTCAATTACTGCGCGAAGATTATTCGTTCACATATATGTACACCAATCACTGTAATACATGTAACAATAGCATTGTAAACTATATTATGCAAAAATTAAGACAAACTTACGCGTGATTAGAAACATCGTGGACCGGTGTGGTAAATATTAAGATAAAAAAAATAATAGTAATAATAATGATAACAATAACAATAATAATACATTAATTTTTACCGGGCGAAAAAGGGCAAAAGTGGTCCGATTCTATATACCATGACATAAGACAACTCGCAAGTTACCAGATCTAAATATACGAATACATTCTATCGATCATTTTAAACAAATAATTTTAACCGCGATGGGCTTAATCGAACGAGAAGGGAATTTTAAGCAACATATCTTGAACAGAGAGGCTCGGGCGTCTTTGTGGGAGAGAGAGGGGCCGATATGATCGGAATTTCCTGGCAGGGGCGTACCATTTTATGGACTATTTCAACAAATATCTTTGTCATTCCATATTTGTTTACTAATACATGCATGAATGAAAGTTTGCTATTTTACTAGATATCAGCTGGCCAAACAACTAAATACATGGCTTGTCGTATTTCGAAGGTTTACTCTATCATATATTAAAACATAGTTACGTGATTGTTTGTTGAAATTTGAACACAGACGTAGTTCTGTATAAAAACAAACTACACTAATTAAGAGAGAGGGTGAATCACTGAGAATAGGTGAAATGGGAGGGAGAGCTATCCAAATGCAGAGTAGGCGAAATGGGAATAACCCAATATCAGTATAGGCTAGCGAAATGGGGATCCCCCCCCCCCCCCCGTTGACCCCGGGGAATGCAACAGCGGAAGGTGTCGTCTGCCACTGACACTTCACGCCAAGTCAACAGCGAAATGCGCCTTTCCAGTCACGCGCTAACAGGCAGTTTGACGAATGACCAGTATATTGGTAAGAGTATCTTACTAGATTAATTGGGCCTATCGAATGAATTACAAGAATCGAGAATCGTGATGCATAAAATATAATAGTCTAGATCCATCGATCTACAAAGTGTACGCCTGTGGTGCCACTGGTCGCCTGTTTCCTGTATTTTCGCTGGCTTTTCTTTCCATTTTCTTAATGCAAATCGTGTATGTATTGCAAATCGCGGGAATCGATGTTAATTTTCTCTGGTTGGACCGGGTGAAAATTTTAGAAAAATTAGTACAATCTATTTGTAATTGATTCTAACAAATACCGCTAACTTAAAAAACTACAATAAAGACATTTTAAAAAACGATGTCGGCGGTATGCCATAGAAGTTACCTATGTTTGAAGTTTAGCCAAAATTATTCAGTATGACATCAAAATGTTAATTTTTTTAGGAATTCCAACAAAATAGTATTTCCAGTACGACACAAATATGCATCACGTATCTATAAATGTAGGCCCCTATCTATGGTTAAGGCATAGTATATATCAATACTACCGAGATCATTAGGCCCAACTTCGGGTTTTGGATACTCCAAACGGAGTGATATCCTGTCAACGTGTCGAATGCCGTCTAGACAGGTCGATTTCGGGCTACGTCAATTTTTAAGGACACGTTATGAAACCTGTCATAAACATATCCGATGAAATAAGAGCAGTGTCAAACACGGGGAATTTCAGCCTGCGCTATTTTGCAATCTATGCGATCGAATGCGAACGTCACTGGATTCGGTAACAGCGCTTACAGACATCGGTGTCTTTGATTAATCAGGGCTGTTTGTTCACTTCAGCTGAAGCAGAATAATCGACTCTAACATAAAACATTACGATTGTGCTCCCGTCAATTGCACGCCGCCGCTCAGGACCCTGGGAAATGTGCGTCGTTGTCTATACGTGCGTCAGACTCCTGCGTCGAAAAAAAATTACAAAACATTGCTTGTTTTGACGCATCCGTGGGTGCATTTTTGACGGACCATTGTGTACTTCTGATGCACCCCTGGAGATATTTTGACAGACCATTTTCGACCAATATTTTAAAGTCAGACGCCTTATCGATTACGTCATTATATACTCCTCGGGCGTGAGCGGGTAGGTTCGGTTGTCTGCGGGCGAGAGTGTTGAGAATAACTGTTAACATTAATAGTAAATAATATAATAGCAAACTAATTAATAATTCTGCCTGGAAAATGCTCTTTGAGAATCTCCTGCTGGTCCCAAGCCCGGAAAAAAGAGGAGGGTTGGGCGTGGGGCCAGCGACCCCACCCCGTAAAAACAGCCTAGCTACGGAAACTGAAACAAGAGAGAAAACTGCACCGGGCGGTAGGAGAGAAGCAGTACAGGCAACTAGACTTATGAAGGATGGGGACCAAACCCGCATGGAAGTCTTCAACCCGATGGCGGATCTCCTTACACCCAAAACTTTTATCAACATCGGATGCTGGAATGTGTGAACACTATATCAGACAGGAAGACTGGCACAGGTTCTCCAGGAAATGCACCAATACAAAATCAGCCTTCTAGGTATCATGGAGGCTAGATGGACTGGAGCTGGAAAACGACAACTGGCGACAGGAGACACCATACTGTGGTCAGGCAGAGAGGACAACCAGCATAGACAGGGAGTAGTAGACCTGATCATTCAGAAGGAGAAAGGTAACACTCTTCTTGAATGGAAACCAATAACTGAACGATTTCTTTATGCTAGATTTAAGTCCAGATTTATCAAACTCTCAGTGGTATCCTGTTACGCACCTACAGAGGAAGCAGAAAAAGAAGAAAAAGATAACTTCTGTGACAGTCTTCAGTCAATTTTGGAAGACATCCCCAAACATGACGTACTAGTGGTTCTTGGACATTTCAATGCACGGGAAAGGATCATGGGCAAACACGGAACAGGTACAATGACTGATAACGGCAGCAGATTGTGTGACATATGTGGGGAGAATGACCTCGTGATTGGAGGGACACTCTTCCAACATAAGACAATACATAAGCTGACATGGAGATCCCCAGACGGCAGAACTGAGAGTCAAATAGATCACATCCTTGTAAATGGAAAATGGAGACGCTCTCTACAAGACGTCAAAACAAGGAGACTAGCTGATGTTGGCAGTGACCACAACCTGTTGATAGGAAAACTTGCTCTGAAACTGAGAAAGGCAAAGACAGGAGAGAAGAAGAAAGAGCGTTTTGATACCACCAAGCTACAAAACCCAGAAACCAAGCAACAATTGCTCTGAAGAACAGTTTTTGTTATTCTGCAGGAGGAAACAGAGATGACTATACACAGTTTCAACATGGCCATGGAGCTAGCAGGGAAAGCACTGCTGGGCTACAGAAGAGCAAAGAAAGAGCAGTGGATTTCCACATCAGCTTGGGACAAAATAGACCAAAGGAAAGGAATAAAGAAAAAGCTGCTCACCACAAAGTCCCCAAGACTCAAAGAAAGACTTTCAAGAGAATACTCACAAAAAGACAAAGAAGTAAAACGGAGTACCAGAGTAGACAAACGCACTTACATTGAAAACATCGCAGAAGACGCAGAAGCAGCAGCAAGAAGAAAGGATATGAAGTCACTCTACCAAATAACCAAGAAGCTGAAAGGAGATACAGGTCCAAACCAGAATCTCCCACTGAAAGATGCAGATGGAAAGATAATCACAGTCGAGAAAGAGAAGGTAGAGAGATGGAAGGAGCATTTCCAACAGGTTCTCAATCGTGCAGATCCACCCAAACTTGCAGACATCCCGGAGGCAGCAGATGACCTTGAAATCAACCTCGACCAAATCACAGAAGCAGAAGTCAGAGAAGCCATTAAAGCCCAGAAGAATGGAAAAGCACCAGGAAGCGACAGCGTCTGCGCAGAAATGCTTAAAACAGACGCCAGATCTTCCAGAGAATATGGGATGAAGAAGACACACCAGATTATTGGAAGACAGGCACAATTATCAAGCTACCAAAGAAGGGCGACTTGGGGAACTGTAACAACTGGCGGGTCATAAACTTGTTATCAATGACATGCAAGATTTTCAGCCGCATAATCCTGAAGAGAATATCAGCAGCTACTGATACAATCCTCCGCCAGGAACAAGCCGGATTCAGAAGAGGAAAGTCATGCATCGACCACATTTTCACGCTACGGCAGATTTTGGAACAAAGCACGGAATGGAACAATACGATCTACATTGCCTTCATTGACTTTGAAAAGGCCTTTGACAGCCTTCATAGAGAATCCCTGTGGAGAATACTACGGCACTACGGGATCCCACAGAAGATGGTAAATGTGATCAAGATAATTTACACAGACGTCCAGTGTCAAGTCGCCTGTAACAGTCACATGTCAGACAGCTTTAGCATAAAATCCGGAGTAAAACAGGGATGCATTCTCTCACCATTTCTTTTCACCCTTGCCATCGACTGGCTGATGATAGAAATCACCAAAAATGGAAACAGAGGTATCAGATGGACATTTACCTCGATCTTGGAAGACCTGGACTATGCAGATGACATTGGACTGCTGTCTAACAGGCACAAGGACATGCAAGAAAAGATGGACAAACTCACAACAACAGCACCACAGATTGGGTTAAAGCTCAACACAGCAAAAACCAAACTGATGAGGATCAACAACAAGACAGATAACCCCATCACCATAAACAACATAAACAACAGTGATGCTTTGGAAGAGGTTCAGGACTTTGCATACCTGGGAAGCAAAATCACAACAGATGGAGACTCTACAAAAGATGCCACGGCTAGGATCAGAAAGGCAAGTCAGACCTTCGCTATGCTGAAGCCCATCTGAAATCCAAGCAACTGAGATTGGAAACAAAACTGAGACTGTACAAAAGTAATGTTCTCACGCTGGAAAGAAACATGGAGGCGAACAGTGGAGAAGTAGATGAAAGAATGCGGCCTGACATGGAACACCATCACCAAATGGGCTGCAGACCGACAGCAGTGGCGCTCTCTTGTTGATGCCTTATGTGCCACCGGGCACGAAGAGGACTAAGTAAGTAAGTAAGTAAGTAAGTAATTATAATAGTGAATATGTATGTATATCAGCATTCTATATAATTGGTTTGTTGGGGAGTAACAACACGTTAGAATCAATTAAGTCGCTGGTTGCCGTCATTCTAATCGTTTTGTGGCTAAAACGTGCAGCGGACATTGCCGGATCTTTACACACCCCTCGTACACATTTATGACCCAGCGGACATTGCCGGACCTTGACACACCCCTCGTACACATTTATGACCCAGCGGACATTGCCGGACCTTGACACCCCCTCGTACACATTTATGACCCAGCGGACATTGCCGGACCTTGACACACCCCTCGTACACATTTATGACCCAGCGGACATTGCCGGACCTTGACACCCCCTCGTACACATTTATGACCCAGCGGACATTGCCGGACCTTGACACACCCCTCGTATACATTTATGACCCAGCGGACATTGCCGGACCTTGACACACCCCTCGTACACATTTATGACCCAGCGGACACAGCCGGACCTTGACACACCCCTCGTATACATTTATGACCCAGCGGACATTGCCGGACCTTGACACACCCCTCGTACACATTTATGACCCAGCGGACATAGCCGGACCTTGACACACCCCTCGTATACATTTATGACCCAGCGGACATTGCCGGACCTTGACACACCCCTCGTACGCATTTATGACCAAGCGGACATTGCCGGACCTTGACACACGCCTCGTACACATTTATGACCCAGCGGACATTGCCGGACCTTGACACACCCCTCGTACGCATTTATGACCAAGCGGACATTGCCGGACCTTGACACACCCCTCGTACACATTTATGACCCAGCGGACATTGCCGGACCTTGATACACCCTTCGTACACATTTATGACCAAGCGGACATTGCCGGACCTTGACACACCCTTCGTACACATTTATGACCAACCAAAATAGATGGAGAAGTTTCAAACTGGAAATTAGTTTCGAGTGGGGTACCACAAGGATCAGTATTAGGACCTTTATTATTCTTAATATATATCAATGACTTGGACGACAACATAACAAGTAACGTACTCAAATTTGCAGATGACACAAAAGTGTTTAGAAAGGTTAACACTGATGGTGATAAACAACATTTACAAAACGATCTAAACAGATTAGTGAAATGGTCTGAGAAATGGCAGATGTTCAATTTTGGGAAATGTAAATGCCTACATACAGGACATGGGAACTTGAATGTAAACTATAAAATGGGAGATACTGTTCTGGGTACTACTGTAAAAGAAAAGGACTTAGGAGTTACAATAAGCGCTGATATGAAAGTTTCAGAGCAGTGTGGTATTGCAGCTTCAAAGGCTAATCAAGTTCTTGGATTGATTAGGAAAAACATAACTTACAAGGTTAAAAAGTTAATTATACCTCTGTATAAAGCAATAGTTAGACCTCATTTAGAATATTGTATACAGGCGTGGAGACCATATCATAAGAAGGATATAGATACATTTGAACGCATACAGAGGAGAGCAACTAAAATTATTTCAGAACTGAGAGACCTTAGTTATGAAGAATGCCTGACAGAATGTGGTTTAACAACTTTAGAGACAAAGAGGTTAAGAGGAGATCAGATTGAAGTTTTTAAGATGGGTATGAAAATATTTATAGAAATATGTTTTTCTCTCTCAAGAAAGATAGCAGAACTAGAGGACTTGAGGTAAAGTAACTAAAGAATCAGTGTAGATTGGATATCAGAAAGTACTCATTCTCACAGAGGACAATAAATTAATGGAACAAATTGTCTACAGATTGTATAACTGCTAGCAGCGTGAATATGTTTAGAAACAAGTTGGAGACATATCTCAGGAGAGCGGGTTACACGTAGACGAACACTGATGGACTCTCGATAAGCCAATGATTTCCTTGCCCACTTGCCATCTGGGCCTTTGCTTGGATGGCAAATCTTGTTAAATCTTTTTTTTAAATCTTGTTAAAGTTGGAATTTGACGTACTACTGCGTTGTTATTTTATGGACATGACGCACCCATGACGCGAATTGCTCGGAGGACATGGGGTGAGTCATGCAATTGACGGGTGCACAAATAAATAAAAATACATAGACATCAGTGTTCGAAATATACTCTGACACTGCGATCCTTGACCGCCGGCCAGTAACTTGTTTGAGTTAGTGGAGAAAATACGACGTTTTACGACAGTATTCATCAGCTGATCGTCAAAACTGTCCGTAGAAAACTGTCGGAAGAAGCAAACTGTTCACAGAAATGCGTTTTTATGCCTAAATTATTGTCAGAAAATTTGTATCGCGAAACACGGCGCTCGCGAACAGTCGTCAATTTGGTAAAATTATGAATGGTTGGTCAGTAGTGGGGTAAATATTGTTGTACATATTTCAGATATACTTACGAATAAGGAAGGTGAGTATAGGGAGTCATTATGCTTATGTTTTGGAAATGTATTGTAGATCTTTGCCAAAAGAGGAAAACCGAGTTAAATTTGTTATTTTCATTTTGTACATCAAAGTAATTTACTTGTAATAAATATTGTAGGGTGGCTTTTTTGGAAAAGCAGAGGAAAATATTGTTGTTAAAAGTGTTAGGATAAAGTTAATGTTATCCAAATCAGTCAGGTAGGTATTATCAGAATAATACCTACCTGACATCATATAATAGTCAGGTGACAATACACTTGTTGACATTGAGATCAATATGTTGTTTTACAGAGCGTCTGCCCTGAACCAAAATAGATATACGTGAATTGTGGGATTAAGTGATATACGCTGTATGGTTATATTGTATTATTTTGCATCAGATTACATGAATTGTAATGTTTAGAAATTATTTACAAAGATCCTCATGCGCGAAACATCAAATGAATGAATGAGGCAATAATCACTAGATGGCTCTGGGCGAGCCTCTGGATTTCCGCCGCCGACATAACGCGGTAGATCAGTCGGCAAAGCCTCCAGACAGGAGTGATAAACGTCTTCACTACAACACCGTTACGTCACTGCCACTAGCGGCAATTGACCGATAGATGGCTGCCTAATGAGAAGAGTGAACTTTGAAATGTAATTCGGCAGCATTTAGAAGCGGAAGAGCGGAGAAAATGCGCGGCGTTTTCAGGAAGCTGCGATGTCTGTCCGCGGGCAATGGCGGCTCGCTGTAAACACGGCCAGCATTGTTGGTGCGGACCTGTTCCTGGAACGGCGCTAGAATCACCGTGTGATGTGACAACGCTCAGGTCGCCTGAGGCCCAGAGTCAGCTGTGATGTAATAGTGACGATGTCCGGTTGAATACAATTAAAACCTGCCACATTTGTCTGGTTGAAATCCGTATGTTTGACTATTAATTCTGTATTATAAATCCGTATCAATCCGTATGGGAATTGTCACTGGTCAGCCCGCCTAACAATTACTATTAACAATATTATTCCATTTAATATTTCGCGAATCGGCACTAATCAAAACGTACATTTGGGCAATAAAACGAGACCTTTTTCGTGAGCGATAATATGGAGTCGCGTGAGCGGTCTAGTTCCGGGGAAAGATGGCGCTGGGTTGAGCCGATCGGTTACAAAAAACCACAATCCTTGCACGTTTTGCCCATAGCCATGAATAGTCTTGTAGCAGACGTACTAATTAATAAACGAAATGCGTTGGAACGGTAAAATGAGACGTGTTCATAGTGACAATCACGCCTCAAGCGTTTTCCGGGCGATAATAAAATAGTATCATGTGTGAGCTTATGAAGTGGCTTTAACAACAGGAGAAGTTGAAATTGTAAAGCACACCGAACGCTAGGATTGACTGCCTTCTATCGGACACTGTGTGTTTGTCTTAATCATCGTGACCAACTCGCCAGCGCTCGGGTTTCGCTTCCTTCCGGCCGCCGACTTCGCCACTAGAGCCGCGTTCGCCAACGGCACCGCCTCACCGGTGACGAAACGACAACCTCGCCTATGTCTGCGTACATAGGCGTATCCGTTGCACCTGGCGTGATTCGTGTGTGTGTGTGTTTTACGCCATCAATCCAGTCTAGATTCAGGGGTGCCAAGTGTCCTGCTTTCGGGAGGAGGTCTATTTTTCTGGCATTTGTTCACATCTCGTGGTACTCTTTCCTTTTCAAACAATCGTCTTCTTTTTGAAACAGTTCCACGTTTTCCATAATATAATTTCTATACATATAGAATACATAAAATGGCCCCATTGAGAACTTAATTTAAAAGATCATATTGTGGCAGCGGAGACACCACCTTCCCACACTCCTTCCTTTGTTTCTTCTCCAGCAGGAGAATACTTTCCTCCTATCTATTTAACTTGGCACCTCTGTTGAGTGCGTGCGTGCGTGCGTGCGTGCGTGCGTGCGTGCGTGCGTGCGTGCGTGCGTGCGTGCGTGCGTGCGTGCGTGACGTGGTAAGACAGATTACGTGATTACGGTGGGGAAGCTCCATCACATTATCTGTCAATTTCTTTAATTCGTTGAAATGTACCCGTTTGAAATGCATAACAGAAACGGGTTTCTTTAAACACCCTATACGAAGCTTCTGCGGGTGATTTCACTGGTGCATCCGCTCCACTGGGAAGAGGGTGACTCAGCGGGCGCGTGTTTTATAGACGGCGACAGACCTGTTTACGCCCCCGCGGTGAAGCAGTCGTCGTGGCCACCCTACACCCCGGCGCACTGTACCCGTTCCACTCACTAACCAGCCACTTGCGACGTCTTCTGCGCTTGATCGCGCAACAGATATCGTTTATTTCGTCCCGCCGAACACTGCCACACTGTGTCGGCGACAAGCTGTCGACGGATTACGAAGCAATTCCCCGCGCAAGTGTGAGATGGACGGTGTCGTGTACAGTCGACCGCCTGTCGAGGCGAAGGAGACCCGACAACGTGTGCTCTCTGTAACAGTACGGCTCGCTTGCGCTCAGTGCAACGTTCTCTGGTCTCGGAACGAGTTCCATTCGCAGTGTTGAACGCCCTTTTTGTTGAGTGGCGAGTCACTGCACGCGGTGCATGACTTCTGATTGACACGTCCACACAATCGAGGGTGACACTTTTCAGTGCGGATACATGTAAACAATAATTGAACGCGATATCTCTACGGACGGTAATCGCGCCGATAACAAGATCGAATTCAATTAGTAATGGACATCGCACGCAACAGCGATAACCGAATCAGCTGCAATGTTAACGGATAACAGCCTTTTCTCCCTTGCAACGCCGGGTAACTCGGTATCCTATAAAACTAAACACTTAGTTCCTTCGAACACCTTAAATTTCGTTTTGCATTTTCAAAAAACATTACATATATAAACGAAAAATAATGTGCATCTTTTGATTGAGTATGAATGCCTTCGCCCGTCCATCAAAGATGGCGCGAACTCAAGTGCAGCTAAATCTCGGATGCGCCCCTGAATTGAGCTTTAAGAAAAGGTTTAGTTTATTGTGTAATCATCTATACACGCGCAGGTGCATGCATGCCCATGCGCACGCGTTCATGCAATGCACTGCGGGCAGGTGATGGAAAAGTTGTAAGGGTTCCATATACTATCTTGCTATATCATTATATAAATTGGATCAGTTTCGTTTACTTTTCGCCGGGTCTTTTGGTATAACTGTAAAAATGGCAGGGAAAGGAAAATATGAGTTAGTAGTACTTAATACACTTAATACCATCGATACACTAGTTCCAAAGTGGCTCAACACTCGAGAATTCGCAGTGGTACCACGGTACCCGAAAGACCAACCAAAGCGCCGAACAATAGTATTCTTCATCCCCGTTAGATGAATATTTCCTGTCCCGTTATGTCTGCACCCGTCAACTGCCCGCGCTTGCTGCCAAACGATGCGATTGAAACTCCTTCCTCAATTAATTTAGCCAATCGCGACTCAGGTTTGTGATGTTAAAATATGTAGTACGAGAAAAATGCGCAGTCGGCTTACAAAAAGAGGGCGTACTTTTTGTTAAAATCATCCGTCCTGACTTTATTCGTTAGATCGGGTAACTAGCGAAAGTGTGCGTAGCCTTATATCATGCTATGTAGAGCCGAACTATTGTTTGCCCCTTTTCTCCGAATTTGACCGGATCCAGATATAAATAATTCGAAAATAACAGTTTGCCCGATGATTTCATCAAAACTAAATAACACAAACGAGCTACCATGTAGTTGATACTAGACAAACTTGATTTTTCGCGAAAACTTTGAACTGAGGAAAGACCTTTAACATTAGCGGTGATGACGCGCTGCTGACGTCAGCTCCCCGGAAGCAGCCTGCAAGCGCCAGCCGGCCATAACGACCTGTTGGCAAAACCCACTTGTGTAACCCTCCTCCGTCGCTTTCATCACTCGCGCTCACGGAGAACACTGCAACAGGCCTGTCACCGCCGGCGGCGTCTTTAATTGGTCCAATTACGTAACACTAATTAGTACAACTCATCGCGCTCGGCGGGGACACAGCGCGCCTTTGTTGCACCGACAGGTGAAGGCGCGCTCAGTAGGAGGTGAAAGTCAAGTCAGAAAGGCAACCGTTGGCCTAGCTTCAACGGCTGCTCATGCCGTTGCCTGCAAGTGTGGCAGTGTAGCTTCACCGTGGGGGGGATACTAAGGTATATTCCCCACCCTGGATATCTTCCTCACCTCCAAAAATAAGATGAAATACATTGTTAATCGGCGACTCTGCATTTGGAACAACATTCTGGGGAATATATTGCCGGCAGACATTTTTGTTTTTAGAACACTAACCATTTTTAGGAAGTCTCTACGACGTTTCTGCTATAGACCCATGTGGAGGCAGCTACAACATTACAACCGTCCACACTGCGTTCTCGGCGCCTCTCACGCGCCCGACAGGGAAGCAGCTCCGGCCGTGGGAGCTAGAATCAGTATGTTAGAGACAGACCAGCGGCTATTAGTGTCTCTTCCGAAAGACACAGGCAAAGTGGGGTGAACGAAATTGCCCCGGTTTCGAAACGGCAGCAGGTGGTTTTGAACCCCGGTCCCTTCGACCGAAAAGTGCGACGACCTACCACAAGACCATCGTCTTTAAATACTCACCTTTTTATTAGTCAATTCAAATAGATGTATTGTTGTGGACTGTATTTGTGCATTAGTAGTATATCTGTCGTACCAGTTTTTACTGATTCATTAATTAATTAATTTATTTATTTATTTTATTTATTTTATTTATTTTATTTATTTTATTTATTTTATTTATTTATTTTATTTATTTTAATTATTTTATTTACTTATTTAGATGTTTTTTTAAAGTAATTTAATTTATTTATTGTGGTTCTACTAATATTAACAGTTTAGCTTTCTGTGTAATAGTAATATTATATACGTATATGTGTGTATTTGTGTATGTGTATGTGTATGTGTATGTATATGTATGTGTAAGTATACGTATACGTATATATATATATATATATATATATATATATATATATATATATATATATATATATATATATATATATATATATATATATATATATATATATATATATATATATCAATTATAGAACTGCATATATGTATACTTATACATATACCTACCATTACCATTAATAATAATAATAATAACCTACTGTGTTTTAATATATATATATATATATATATATATATATATATATATATATATATATATATATATATATATATATATATATATATATATATATACATATATATATATATATATATATATATATATATATATATATATATATATATATATATATATATATATATATATATATATATATATATATATATATATATATATGTATATATATATATATATATATATATATATATATATGTATGTATATATATATATATATATATATTAAAACACAGTATTATTATTATTATTAATGGTAATGGTAGGTTCTTATATATGCGGCGATGTGCAGTTCTTAATTGGGACTGTCCAAAGCGCTTTGCACTTCATCCCCTGATAGATCTGTTCACTCTAACGCCATATCGTGGAACCATTCAGCCACACTGCAACTACTGCGCGAAGATTATTCGTTCACATATCTACCTATGTCTGTACAGCCAGGTACTCATTTCTACAGTTGGTGGAACTGTTACAACGTGGAGCGAACGAAATTGCCAAATCTTCGAAACGACAGCGAGAGGAATCGAACCCGGGTTCTCCTCATCGACAGTCCGACGTTCCAACCGCTACTCCACCGCGCCACACATTTTAATACAGTTTTAGATTTTCATAACAGATATGCTGTAAATATTCTAGTCAACTGAAATAACTCCATACGTTTAGATTCCGGAGTTAATCAGGATCAGCCGCGTCAACGACAAACCTCTACACCAGGCACCGACACGGTAACTGAGGGGACACCTCCTGCGGGCTACGTGTAAGCAGTCACAGCGGTGTAGGACGTTCAAGACACTACACCAGCGCGCAATACTACCGTAGTGTTTTCAAAATACGTCCAAACTATCACCGTGTAGCAGTCTGAAAAACAAACAATTAAGTTTGCATCAGAGGTTCACACCGCATTACCCAAATCTACATTAAACTGAGCAATAACCCGATAAGATGTTTTACTTAGGATTATCTAAGTATAATTCATACTAGATGGGTATACTGTAGCATGCTATAGATAAGTGTTTTGAGTGTTTTAAGCTTGGTCACCGTGTATTGAACATACGTTGCAACCATTACCGTAGTATGCTCCAGCGGTAGTGTTTTCAACTTAAAACACCGTAGGCAAACAGTTTCGCCTATTCTCCCAGTTTGCTATTGGAAACGTCTTGCTCTCTGAAAAGTTATTATTTCGAAGCCAATTTGAAACCTTATAAAAATGCGACAAACAGAGCAATCGATACGTATTTTACGTATTTCATGTCAAATAACTCTGATGATATACACATGAGAATGCATAAATGTATACCACCAGAGTTACTTGACAGTAACCATACATAAATATACAATCACGACGTTTCGTGATGAAAACCGGAACATTGTGTGACACCGATAGACTGTGACACCGTGCGCGGGTTGACTTCTGAAGGCATCGCGATAGTCTTGCGATAATCACGATAAACGTTCCCATAATCAATTATCTAGAGCTTATTTGTTCGGCTTCGTGACACCAATTTGCAGATGGATGTCACTGAATACATATGTGAAAAGGCTAGCGCGTGTCCGTTTTTTGAAATGTTAGTTATTATAGTTCCGATTCCACATTGTTTGGTAACTACCGAATATACTCGCTTACGTTTTTCAAGCCGTTGCGTGGCACTGGGGACGACTGACTCTGTCTGACAACGCCGGCCCACCCTGTCATCTCTGCCGGCCACTCTGTAATTATCACTAGTCAAAGTTGACTAGTCGTATACGTAATGTGGACACAGCAGTTGTTGCCGTAAAATCCTATCAAAGAACCAAAGCGTTATACACACGCAGATCCACTGATGCAACATCAACCAAACGTTTTGGAGCTGTGATTATTTCAGCGGTTGCCCCGGCCGACTGATCTTCAATTAACTGAGCTGCATGATGTAATTACTTTTTCAATTTAAGAAGTAACCGACCTGGTGTATGTTGACACTACGCAACTCGTCCGTCAGCACACTCGTCAGTCGAAGAGCATACGCCAATTCTGTGCAGATATCCTACGTAGAAACACTAAAAAAGTACAAGACGATGACTTCATACTGTTCTCGTCGAACGATCTCCTCTCTATATGCCAAGGTTATCGTCTATATAAATATCATGAATACTATCATAATATTATTATACTACGCGTATACGTCTATGCGAACACTGATATATAACTACAGCCAAGTGGCATCATTTCGTATTTAACAGCCGGAAGTATACCAGAACCCAACGAGAAACTTAGCTGTCTAGTTTACAAAGCTGCCGAAACATTCTAGAAACGGGGTATCCCAACTTCACCTACTCTCAGTGATTCACCCTGTCAGTATGCCTAAACTGGTATTATTCCCATTTCCCCTACTCTGCATTTGGATAGCTCTTCTCCCACCAAAATCACGATTAAAATTAAATATTGAAAAAAAATTGTAAATGTTAAATATACTTTGCAGAAATTAGTTTTTCTTAACTTAAATTTTAGTCCTCTTAATTATTATTTATTCATTTATTTATAGAGAACATGTATTAAATTTAAATCAAATTTAATTTATACTTACACCAAGTGCTCTAGGAATATGCAAAGTGTGATTGGCATTAATTGGCCAGTAGGAGAACTGGGAATCTTTCTCATAACTAGCCACGATGCCACATTATTGGAGTAGGCGAAATGGTCATGAACCCTAGAAACCAGGAACTTGCTGTTTCAATGAATTGAACATATTATCAAGGGCGGGTCACTTGTAAAATCATGTAACCTCAACAGTCGATTTCGTCCACCTGTTCTTTTAATAAATAAAATAAATGTAACATCAATTTATGAAAATAGTTAGTGTATTTTATTGGATATTAAATTGCGCTTCGAATTATCTCTCGGTAAATTGAAACGGAGCATGCGTCTTGCCGTCGATTACTCGAGACCAGTGTCCGCCACTGTTTTTTACAAACATTTGACGGCAATATATAAACATTAGCCGAGTTGTCCGGCGTTGTACGGAAGAAAAAGCAGTCACTGGAAAAGCTTATGACTCTTTGCACTACCTTATGACTCCTTGCACTGCCTTATGACTCCTTGCACTGCCTTATGACTCCTTGCACTGCCTTATGACTCCTTGCACTACCTTATGACTCCTTGCACTACCCAGTCAACATTTTGTACGGCAATGCCAGGGCAACTTCCTGCCCCTAAAATCATGTACAACTGCCAGTTTCACGAAGCGTTCGTACATGGACGTTGGACGTAGATCGGGTAACAATTGTACGTGTTCTATTGTTCTAAGTTTGGTAATCTAAGTCAGACGTCCATATAGGGTCCTTTGTAACACCCCTACCCCGTGGAATTGCTAGATTGTTTAAATGTACGAACCATATCCATGGGCCCCCGGGCACGCCTATAGAATGTCATCCCCATACCTGGGAAACTGACGGAGATATGGGGACAGACAGACAGACAGAAAGACAGACAGACAGACAGAGTCACAAACTACTTTATATTATAGACAATCGTATTCTGGATGACGAAAGCTCTCCTGGTTTGGCCACATCACCCGACACTACGCAATTCCATAAACCATGGCACCCTGTGCGCACCCCGGAGGGCGAGAGAAGACGTGGCCGCCACAGATAAATCTGGCTGGAGGATAGCACACAAAATAGACAATATAATATATATATATATATATATATATATATATATATATATATATATATATATATATATATATATTTATTTATTTATTTATGTATAAATATATAATATATATATATATATATATATATATATATATATATATATATATATATATATATACATATATATATATATATATATATATATATATATATATATATATATATATATATATATATATATATATATATATATATATATATATATATATATATATATATATATATTTATTTATGTATAATTACGTAATAATTACGTAAAATGAGGTTTTATTATCGGACTTGTGTATTAAAAATCAGTTATAAAGTTAAGTAGCAACAATGACTTTTAACAAAAATGGCGTAAATAAAGATGTAGGTAGAGTCTGCCAAAAGGTTTCTGTGACGTAGTGTGTAGGTAGTGACGGCCAGTCCTAATTAGTTTATGCTGCAAAATAGGCGTCAGATGCTACTCAGAGTATTGCGCAATGTTGCCATAGTTGCACCAAAGAGCTTTTGGTTGCACTACTAAAGTTTTAATATTGCGAAGTAGTTGCTATAATTTTTTTAATTGGCCACACAGTATTGAGAGTACTTTCAAAACTTTCAAAAGCATTGCAGTATAATTATATATCTTTCGGTTTAATTTTTTCTGTGATTTCGCTATGCTATGCTTTGTTCTCAATACATTAATACACTTATTGTTATTAAATATTACGATATGTATTTTATTGTATTATATTATATGAATGAAAAATTTCTGCAACTACTTTTGCAATACTTTCATACATTTTTGCAATAGTTTATTCCAAGTATTTTACATACTTTTAGTAAGTACTGTATTGCAAGTAATTGCAATACTTAAAACATAATTTTGTAAATGTTTCCTCAGAACTTTGCGTTCTGTGTACATGCAATTCCCGTATACTTGAGCTACATTTAAAGTAGATTGTGCATGATCGCTTTCATAAAAAAGAAAACATACAACATGCATTAAATGTATCTACGCAAAGTCTGGATTCAATCGGTGCATCTTATTGCTTTTCACCCAAGCCCTCTAGTTTGAATTGGTGTAAGGTTTTTGTAACGAGAAAGAACAACATAATTTTTATATCAATGCATTTATACATGTACCTAGACAGAGCAATGTTGACAGATATAAATAAGACCAGTTTTACCGCGTCGGAAACATAATAGAATTAAGTTATGGTACATTAAGGTAAAAATCACGTTGCGTGTTAATTATATCCAGTCATAGCGCATGTTACTGCGCGCGCGTGCGTGCGTGTGCGTGTGCGTGTGCGCGTGCGTGCGTGCGCGCGTGCGTGCGTGCGTGCGTGCGTGCGTGCGTGCGTGCGTGCGTGCGTGCGTGCGTGCGTGTGTGTGTATGTGTAACCTATGAGTTGATCTCCATTTAGCACAGACTGCTAATCATTTGTGGGCGATAAAGCTGTCACGACTTCTAGTGTCCTACTAAAATGCCGCAGCGTCGTCGCGTGTCCAGTGTCACCGCCCATCATACAACGTTCTGTTGTTTAGACACGCCGAGCCTGTCTGTCTGTCTGTCTGTCTGTCTCGACCTAACAAGGAATACCAACAATGTAGGTAAAAAAACAAGCAAGTTACCTATTGACATCCTCAAAGTGCGTGCAGGTTTAGTAGCGAACTGCTGTACTATTTATAATTATAAAAACGTACAGACGCCTAGACATGGCAGACTGTCATTGACCGATAACAACACCGTAAGAAATGTCGTATTTTTTAAAGCCTTCCTACACGCCCTTTGACCTACACCACACCTTTTCTGCTGAAGCAGTTCAGAAGCACGTTTCCTTACTTGCGACTCAACTTTCTACAAAAGACAGACATTTATTAAAATCCACTGTAGCTGGAAGAGAACGAGTAAAACACCCGACATTGTCTAATACAGGGGTTCCGAAACATTCACAGCTCAAGGGCTCCGAAATATCCTCCTACACGCCGAAGTCATATAGCTACTAAAACAAAACTTAAATTGGGCAAACGTGCTTTCTCTGTCGCCTAAGATCTGGAATGAACTCCCTATCACTTTGAAAACATCTAAAACTATAGCTATCTTTCGAAAACAACTCAAGACATATTTATTCAAAATTGCATTCCTACCATAAATCTTCGGTTGCCCCTCGTTCTGATAATGGCTTTTGCGCGTCCCTGTTCACGATTATGCTTAATGATTCTGCTTTGTTGCGCCTCTGAGCTGAGGTTCATGAGGATATAGGCGCCATAGAAGTTAATTATTAATATTATTATTATTAAAAATATAACCTAGATGATGACCCATCGAAATACATGGTGCCCCCATGCAAACTTTGGAACCCTGGACTAATATATGAACTAAGGAAATCTTCAATTCAGATTCACTACGTGACTTTTGCTTAGCAATTGTTAGGCGAGAAACACAACGCAAAATACGACGGAATGTCCGACAACCCAAACATTTGCGGCGACCCTTTTTGTTAGCTTGTCCGCCCTGTTGGACCTGATTGCTAAGTAAAAGTCCCGTAATGGATCTGACAATCATCGTGTGAATAGTCGACGTTACATAAATATGGCACACACTGCGGCAATTGTGTGGCTTTTTTCGGGAAAAACCACTGCATTTAAAATAAAACATCTGCGTGGTAACATACCTCTAGCGTGACGGCCACGACGTGATGACGTCACAAGAGGCGGGCGCAATAAAAAGACGCGTTTCCAAAGGTGTGCGGGCAATTGACAGATTCGTGTTAATTATCGGGTACGCCTCGCGGCTATCGACTGACATACTTAACAATGGACCATCGTCAACCATTGTCACGCATTCGTCGAGCGCGTCTCGATCTACTTTCGTAATATCGCGAAGTCACGCGACGTCTGCGGTTGCTGCGATGATTGTTCTGTGGCCGCAAGCTTCTTCGTCCGAAATACGTTTATTTCACGCAATACGTGGCACTACAATTATCATGAAATAATAAATTAATAATATCAAAAGAGTAACTTAACGTTCTTTAGTTATGAAGAACGCCTAAAAAGAATGTGGTTTAATACTCGAAATACAATACGTTTATTTCATGCAATACGTTGCACTACAAGTATCATGAAATACTGAATTAATAATATCAAAAGAATAAGTTACACTCCTCAGCAATGAAAAGCGCCTAAAAACAATGTGGTTTAATAACCTTATAGAGAAAAAAAGAAATTGAAGTTTTTTTAAGATATTGAATGGTGATGAAAATTGTTATAGAAATATTTCTTCTCACTTAAGAAAGGTAGTAGAACTAGAAGACACGAAATATATAATATTAGTAAAGGATCAGTGTAGATTGGATATCTGAAAGTACTCACAGAGAACGATAAATTAATGGAACAAATGATGTAGAAATTGTGTAAATGCTATGACAGCGTGAATATGTTTAAACCCAAAATTGTAGCACATATTATTAGTGATAACCGTAGCCTGTGTTGTGTGGAGCTGTATATATTCGCACAATGAACTTCCAGCACCTTCAAAATACACAGTTCCCTCGAGTTCCTCTTATTATTGATTGGTTTTACCGTTGACGACTACCATCACAGCGTGTTACGACTCCTTTGTTTACATTTATATTACAAACAACCCGGTGCGGTATAACTATAGTCTAACGTTTAGTATATTAAATACTGAAGGAATGAGGTCTATCGAAATGTATAGCAGTATATACCTGGCCCGGCTGTCGGAAGCCCGAGTTTAAAGGAAAAACATCGTTTATTTGGGAGGATGCGCAGCGAGACGCAGAGCGAATGATACCCAAAAACTCGCGTTTCTCGGAGTGCGCTCCCAAATTGCACCCAAAACGTGACATTATGCAACGATGACTCGGGCCTGCTAGCGGGACATCCAGTGTTTTAGCGAATGAAGACTTTGTTGAAAAAAAATGTGTATATCAGTGCATTATTTTGAGTAAGTGTAAACTTCCCATGCATCAAAATATTACGCAATCTTATTTTTAATTATACACTATAGTGTCGAAATACGCACCTAGTTTATTAAATTAAGTCTTACCTATATGTATACGTAGTCACGCCAGCTACACATACAATGCATTCTGGATGCATGGGCGATGGTATATAATTCTGTTTTCTGCGTGCGTAAATCAAAAACGAGTGAATTTATCGGTCAAATTCAATTGTTGGTCACGGTTTGTTTCGTCACTTAACGCGTCGGCTCTTCTATTCACGTAGGGTCTCTTTAACCTTTCCAGTGGAAAATACCTCTAAGACTGTAATGTTTGCCCTACATACAACAACAGATAGTTATGTAACTAAACTACGCCAATTATTGTTCAATGAATAAATGATACTGTTTCATTATATTTGGGGGAAATTGGGCACATGAATCCTTTCCGTTTAATGTATCTACCAAATTCTTGTATCAACATCGGCATCTTAATTAAACAAGACATTGTAAGCTAATGGAATTCACTGCGATAAAATAAAAATTATTTCGAATCCCATATGTTATGCATAACTCCAATAATATCAAATATGAACAAAGTGATTAAATGATAAACTACTGTTAATGCACAGGGGCTCGGGCCTTGTTCTTACGGAAAATAGCCCTTTGAATTAAACACGACATGGCTGGGCGAAAATACAACTAATAATAAAAACTAACCATAATTTTTTATCTTCAACATTGTGTACACAAATATGCGAATTAGTTTCACAACTCAGTATCCATTTGACAGACTTCTTAAACATGTGTTTTAATCAAAACCAGCTTAATGAATAATGGAAAACTGAAAACCCGGACCATGTTATTGGACGTATGCTTTAAAAAAACAAGACCTTTTTTCTGGTTACATAAATATGTGACATATATATATATATATATATATATATATATATATATATATATATATATATACATACATATATATATACATACATATATATATATATATATATATATATTTATATATATATATATATATATATATATATATATATATATATATATATATATATATATATATATATATGTATATATATATATGTATATATATATAT
>BSQZ01000105.1:477500-495000 GCA_033239005.1 Lamellibrachia satsuma
AAGAGTCAAGAAAACTACACATTCAAAATGATCAGAACTTGTTTTTACACCAGACACCGTTGCTGATGTGGACGTAGAACTCAGAACTGTCGTAGTGTAAACTAGTGGTGTAAACTAGATGTGTTAACGACCACACGAGTGCGTCTTGATTTGAATTTTATGAAAGGTGCGACAATCATATATGTAAACACACGCGCACGCGCACACACGCGCACACACACACACACACACACACACACACACACACACACACACACACACACACACACACACACACACACACACACACACACACACACACACACACACACACACACACACACACACACACTGTTGGTGTTTGTTTGCTTCTCACGTTGTGATCTGTTCAGTATTCCGCTGTAAATGCGTGTGTGCGTGCGTGCGTGCGTGCGTGCGTGCGTGCGTGCGTTTCTCGGTGACTGTGTGGACGGGACACAATGGAGGCCGACGTTAATTACAATTACATAAGTTACAGTATAATATATGTTCCGTGTTGTTCCGATGCCTACTCCCTGGCAAAGTACAGCCAATTCACACTGCACAGTGAATAGTGTGTAGAGTATGTGTTGTGCTGATGCACTGCGCTGATTATAATGACTCAACGTTTGTATTGTCAAACATGGTTGTATAGCAATTCAGTTTATTAGAACTCCATTATGTACAAATCGACATTACAAATGACAATAATGTTATTGTAAATGCTTGGCGCAATAACAATTAGACATAACAATATTTAGAAACATGCAGCTGTATCGAATGTCTCTGATACCAAACTTAGTTTGTCACTTACATTTAACACAATTTCGTTATCCAGAAGGCCGTTTCACTACGAATCGTACGAGAATTCCATTGCAAAACCTCGCTTTGTCGTGGAATATGTCGCACTGTGAAGTCCAATAAATGAAACTTTTTTCAGTGGCAGCGAAAACTAGCTTTCAACTGGAAAATACTCTCAAGGATAGCGATGTAAGCTCGTCGCACCGATGAAGTTTTTATGGAAACACTTTTACAACAATTATAGTGGAAACGTTATGACGTCAATGATGGAGACAACGTAGGAGTTTATTGTGAAAGCGAAACCGGACCCGCGAGTTGTATAAACACGCCGCCCGTCCAGTTACGTCGCACAACAGATAATCGAGAACGAGATTGTCACCTATGTGACCCGGACCGGGCAGAGAAATGACGCTGGATTTGAACGATGGCTTCCGCGTCAGAACAGTTATGGCGGTTTACTGAATATAAGAATCCGGGCAATCTCGACAACAGCGCCCCTTGTGTGCAAGAACTCCACCATTTGTTTCGTATTGTAGCGCGAAAGTCGCTGACAAGTCACGTTTTTTGCAGGGTAGAAAAACCATACGGATCCATCAACATAACACTCTTGAAATTAATTCTGATTGACATGAAACCCAACAATAGAGTAGATTTTAAGGTTTTACATTTAGAAGTAATCATTTTAAGGTTTTACATTTAGAAGTAATCATTTTAAGGTTTTATATTTAGAAGTAATCATTTTAAGGTTTTACATTTAGAAGTAATCATTTTAAGGTTTTACATTTAGAAGTAATCATTTTAAGGTTTTACATTTAGAAGTAATCATTTTAAGGTTTTACATTTAGAAGTAATCATTTTTAAGGTTTTACATTTAGAAGTAATCATTTTAAGGTTTTACATTTAGAAGTAATCATTTTAAGGTTTTACATTTAGAAGTAATCATGCCAACTGTGGTCATTTCCTTTATTCGTCATGACGTCAACATTATGAAAATTCACCACACTTAACTAAGACTTTGTCATAGTTTCAACTTCCGCATGGCGATGTCTTAGGACACGTTTAGGCTATGAATGTAATTATATGTAGCTTCCGAGTAAAAGTCAAAAGTGAAAAAATATGGTTGAAAACTGGTATTCAGTAAAGTTTTATAAATGGATCGATGATGCTAAACGGCGATGCGGATGATTTAGAAGCTGCATCTTGCGAAAGCAGACACCTGTGTTTGTATCATGCAATGCGACTAACTTGATAATCAGCCCACGGGGTAAAGTAGTTCACCGAGAAGCACACCATGTGCGTCTTCAATGACCTGAGAAACAGACGCATTATGGGACATCTAACCGAAACGAGGCACTGTGGTGAATCAAGGTAGAAATGCACCACTGCCTGAATGCACCACTACCTGAATGCACCACTGTCTGGATGCACCACTACCTGAATGCACCAACCCTGGTCGGAATGCTCCAACAGCTTGATCGCACTGTTGCTTCCGACGCCAATCGTGACTAATAACGACGGGGCATCGTGGGCGTTCACCAGATCGACCGAACTCGCGTCGCAGAAGACGTTGGCAAGTTCCGGCGAGATCTGTAAATCTCGACAGCGCTCTCGTTGAATGCCCGCGTAGTCGCCCTCGTCCCCGTCGGAGGAAGACCAAACACCCGAGGCTACATGCCCCATGCTGACGTCACTGACGATGTGAGGAAAGGCGACGACATTGTCTCGTTTTTGACTAGGTTTAACGACACGGCCGTCTGGTGATGGTCGTTCATGCACTTGGCCGGAAAACTGTACTTGCACGCGTAGTCGGGCTCGTGCAGGTGGCCGCCATAGTTCACGTTCAGGTTCAAGTTCGGAATGGCATTGTTGACGCCGAGGTGTTGTGACGTCATACGATGAGTCACGTGATGGTCGTCCGCCATGGGTGCACCCTCGCTGAAACAGAAATTGCACGTTGTCACTAGTGCTACCAGACAGATATGGCGACTGGACTTTCGTCACAGTCTGTGTGAAATGTGTCACGGGGTAGCAATGGATTCTGGGCATGGGTGATGACGGCCGAAAATATATAGATCAGGCCACAGTCCTTAGATCAGACAGAAAATGTTTCGTGGTGTCTAAAAATGTGTAGTTTAGCTGATTTCAGTGATTTTATTTACCAAGAAGGTTACCAAGGTTGGAACGTTCGAAATGTTGCACATTTGACAGTGAGGTTTTGCAAAGCGGATTCGAAGAAGCCTCGATATTTTTGTGGTGACATTTTCGAAACACCTCTAGGCATATTAATATCTAGCAAACGCTGCTAAAACTTGTACATACAGTTAATGGCACGATAGCGGTGGCTGTGAATTTTTTCCTGATTTTTTTATGGTCCAGTTTTCTTTTAATCAGACAAAGCGTTAGCATGACCGCCAATGCAATATTCCTACACGTAGCCTATACTTTGGGAACAAGACAAGAACAACTTCACAATACAACATTACAATAGCGCATAGTGTCGCACGGCTCGTCACATTGCATTAAAACCTGGAGGAACGCGTTCGTTTAGTGCGTATAAATAGAGAAAATCATGTCTTATCAAAACCGCGGTGATTTGTTTTACACGGCGTGAGTGGTACTGCTTGAATGAACGAACTGGTGGCAACCGCTCGTGCTCCGCCAGGGGGCACCATCAACCGCAGGGAAATAAACGCGTTGGCATGGCGCATAATTTGTTTAATCGGGATTTTATATTAATTTGTTGTGCGTGGCATAAAGTTACGTTGAAGCAATGTAAACCGTAGGTACTTTTGACGAAGCTAGTGCCCGATTGATAAGCCGATATATGACAATATTACGCTAAATGACATGTTGCAAATCGCCCGCGAATCGTACGAAACTGTGGCTAGGTTGTATTTATCATCGAGTATGATTCACTTCCAAAAAAGGTGATGCATTTCGCACGCCTTAAATTTAATAAAAAAAGTATATGACTATGTTCTAAGTCGTAGCAGTCGGTTGTCAACTTGTCATTCGGTTTTATATAATTAATATAATAAATTATATGTTCTATTTTCCAACGGATCCTTTTATGCCAAGTGTTTTTATATTTCGGTAATGTATACAGAGTTACGTCTAAAGAGCGCATTCCCAGTTTATTTAAAAGTGACAACACTATGATCGGGGAACAAAGGTAAACACAAGCCGTTCACAGGTATTGACGGGTGGCCTAGGTTTATTGCACAGACTCATCTGCAGGTAATCCCGGTCACGGAACAGCAACAAATGTGATTTGCCTGAGCTCGTCAGCCTGCCGCCTTCGCGTGCCACGGCTTGAGAGCGGGCGGCCTCACGCGCAGCGACCGCGACGCCCCGCTGTGGCCCGGCGCCGAACCATTCACATGTCAATCACGGTCTCCCACCGAACTAAACAAGCCTAATTATTGGTCGCAGCGTCGGACGCTTCCAGCGCGAGCCTAACAAATCGAAATGATCTGTTTAGCCGGCCCGAAGAAAGGGGAACTGTGGCCCGATGCCCCAGTTATCTAGCAACCAGGGCAAACGAACGAACGAACTTCCAGATGCCAAACCCGTGTCCTAATGCTTATATAACGGCGTTGTAATATCAGGGGGTGGAGGGGGGTACATATCTCTCGATTGAAACAAGGTTTCCCCAATGTAGGAAAGTGTGCATAATTTAGATAGTGTGGGTCCAGAGATCTTACAAACACTTTAAATTATGATCCACTTTTACATAAAACATATGCTACACGACACGTGAAAGTGCATGCAAACAGTCGTGATCTATGTATCGTACACCACGCACACATCACTGAGGTACATGACAAAGTCGTGATCTATGTATCGTACACCACGCACACATCACTGAGGTACATGACAAAGCGTTGAACAAGAAAACGTATCATAGAAAACACTTCTACATCACGGATATGTTTGTAATGTCTTTGTTTTGTATTTAAAACATGCCGACCCATAACTGAAAGGTCCGAACGGTTCAGCGGTACTTCGGTCCGGTCGTGCACACGAGGGTTAATCCTGCATGGTTTATATATGTGCAGCATTTGGGCCCGTTGTTTAATAAATACCCTGAGCGAGGTAATGGCGACAGTTTCGGTTCGTATTTGCTCTGTTAAACGCGGGAACAAAATGTCAATAAATATTCACATGTACGGAGAATGTATTGCTATAAACATCTAAGATGTTGCTCGATTAACAGTAATCTGTCTGGTAATCTTATTAGTTAATCTAACTGACGCTATATATTAACATGCTACGTGCAAGATATGCTAACAATTAAGGCGGATTATTCGCTAAACAGGCTATCATCTGATGTGGCATATTCGTGTTAACAACATCTAGTAAAGCCCCTGATAGAAAGTAAATACTGCACAAATTGTGCAGCGTTTAGTAGTACATGTATATAATACCAGGAAATATCGGAACAACTCGCCACAAAACCATCAAAAGCCGGCGTTAAATACGTCTTACGTCAACACAGACCACAAGTCTCGTGAGAGTGACGTGACTGTCGGATATCCATCCGGCGTAATTACAGTCATAGAAGGGGCGTCATTTGACTAATTTACATAATCGCGAAGGTACTGTTAGTTAGAAACATCTACACCCTTAAAAAGCAACAGCCGTGTAAAATCCCATCGCAGCATTGTGAAATTGTCTTGGATGGAGTTTGGAAACACTCTTGCTATAAATCGTGTATATTAAAATAAATGCAATACGTGTATTATGAAACACAATACTTTACTGTCAACAGATTTAGCCTGGTTTATGTAGGGTTTCCCGTTTCGCAATAAGACGCGACTGCAAGACTCGAGCCGGAGGCTTCTCGCGCGTGGCGCATCAGCACATGATGCTTTCTACCTGACAAATATGTTTGTCCATTAGCTAATCTCACAGTGGGATCGGACTCGCGTTTCGTTTCGACTTAAGATGTCAATTCTATTTCCAATTCCGGAATTGGTTTTTTTTTTAATTAATTGGAATTGCTTAAAATGTAATTGGTATTTTCAGTTAAAAAAGTATTTTTTCAATTATCTCATGTAACTTTTTAACTCAAATTTGGTCGCTACAAATACTCAATACAATGTATTGTGTGCGTGTTTGTGTGCGTGTCCGTGTCTGTGTGCATGAGCTTATCGTTGTGCGTGTGCATGTGCGTGTCTGTGTCCGTGTCTGTGTGCATGAGCGTATCTTTGTGCGTGTGCCTCTGTGTGCGTGTGTGCGTGTGTGCGTGTGTGTGTTACTTTACTATAGCAGTAATAGTACTTTACAATAGCAGGATAGGGTAAATAATAAGTTATGGCTAAAGTAATTTATCATAGATGATGAACTACTATAATTATAATAAATAACGTTTGTGTTATTATCGTGCTCCACGTACAACAACAATGAAAATAAGTAAATTACCACTTAATCCGCTGTGTGATCGCTATTGTGTACGGGGCTTTTGAAATTAAAATACCGCTAATTATAACATTAGTTTCTCGTCGATCGCGCGAGGACGGAACTGTCCCGGTCAACGACGCGATGCGGCGCTGCAGTAGGCGAGGGCGTTCTTTTATTTGACAGCTGCGGAGCGGATTGGGTTACCACCGTCCTTTGAAATACAACCGAGCGTTATTAGGTACAAGATTACGGCAACACCTCACCTGGATAGCACGCGTGACTCAAACACAGGTGTTTTCTCGGCTGCTAGTCAAGTGCACGCACGCACGCACACACGCACGCACGCACACAAACACACGTATGCGTATATATATATATATATATATATATATATATATATATATATATATATATATATATATATATATATAATATTTATATATAATATATATATATAATATTTATATATATATATATATATATATATATATATATATATATATATATATATATATATATATATATATATATATATATATATATATATATATATATATATATATATATATATATATATATATATATATATATATATATATATATATATATATACACACACACGCACACGCTATATGTAAATATATGAGGAGAAATTTTACGCCACTTGGTGGTCGTTTTAATAGTAACAGAAGCGGAAGGATCGTTGTTCATACTCTCACTTATTTTATTTACAGTCATTTTGCAGGGGAAGGGAAATTACATTTTTACTTTAGTTCCCTCGATAAACCCTGTTTCCGCAATTCCTACTTATTCGTGTTTGTACATCAAATAACGTTAACACATGGTGAGCAACTGTCCGCTCTTTCATTTCCTTGGTGAGCAACTGTCCGTGATTCATTTGTAGATCGAGCCCATTGGCTCTGTGAATGCACAGGTTTTTTAATTTCACTTCTCCTGGCACAGACAGCACGCAGAAGACACCGATGGCGTTTCTTGTATCTTCCGACAGACAGGCAAATTGGGGTGAACGAAATTGCCCAAAGTTTCGAAACAGCAGCAGGGTTCACTAGAACCCCGGTCGGGTCGAGCCACCGGCAACAAAACAGTAGCGGTGGCCAAATACGTCTGTGATCTGTAATCACATGTGTCAATATATAGTTTGTTTTGTAATTGGCATTTACACTTTCATGAACTAATATATATATATTTATTTATTTATTTATTTATTTATTTATATAGTATTAAAGTGACTTATTTCCTGTGATTTTGTCATGTTACTTTTTTCTGTTACCTAAATTCGAGCTGTCGTCTCATCCCATCACATCACATCAGCACATTTGTGAAATTAATTAGCATGGAATATTAAAGTACCATTACACCTGACTGAATAAGCAGTAAATAACAGACGTATCGTGATACGTTTTAGAAAGGTCAATGAGTCGAACCGTCTCGAACGTCGTGTTACTTTGCAGTACAGTTAACATGAACGTCAAGATACGTTGCGGAATGGATAGTTAATAAAATAATAGTTAATTAAATTAGCGAATACAAATGCCTTAATAGTATGTTTATCAGTGAGATTCAATTCTCTGTGAACTAGAAGAGTATAAAAAACTTACCATGATACTTCGTGTGGAACTGGCATAGTGAATAAAAAATCGATAATACCCTAGGCAGTTTGTATTGAATATAATAGTTCGTGTTATTTCAGCGAATGCTAGCGTACAAAAAGTGTTTCAGCTATATTATACACAACAATAAAATACTGTCCGTGGACGCAAATCGCGATTATGCGTGTACGCGGCTAATAAATAAGATCAAAAGACTTGGTTTGACGGAAAAATCAAACCTGCACCACAACATGTGCTATATTTAGGTGACTAAAGTCTATCTCGACATCTCGCAGCTACGGACCAAAGCGCCGACACAGCTAAACGCAACAAATTGGCAAGGCCAAAAAATTACGCCTGTGGACACTGCCAAATTGGGCATGTCATTGGTAAATTGGCCACAGAGGAACACTTTTTTATACTCTTAATTGAACTAGCGAAGCGAAGTTGACGTCGGGGTATGAAAAAAATAGTATGCAACAAACCCCATAGTGATATAGTGATTTTTATATAACAACAATAATTTTGATTACTATGCCAACAAATGATACAAGTAGGCCTGTATATATTGTTGATTATTTGCTAACTAATCAGTATTATTCAGTCATATATAAACATTGGGGTTATTGTTATAGTACGCTATTTATAAAAAATAGGGTTGACTGCGAATTATAAAAAATAAAATTGCCGTGAATAGGTTATTGTTATTTTCTGTCAGTGACATATTGCAGGTAATGAAAAAATATATAAAATCGCGTTACCATCAACGTTTAATGTTTGTTGTAACACAGTCAATCATAGAGTGGGAATATTTCTGCGTTCTGTAATAATTTGGATAAGCTTGAATAGGCAAGATTATATTCTGGATATATTTTGTCTAGGATAACTGGACGATAATATAATATAAAGTTGTTATCCTATCATACTTATTTGAAGCGACGCTAAACTGTTGTTTTTGTTCTTGTTCCCGAAGTGTTTATCCCAAATTTAAGGCGTTATGTGATATTACAAACTGCATTATACATTGTAATATACAACGAGTATTCACATGAGCCAAAACTGGCGTTCGTCGGAACACCAGTAAACCAACTCCTTTCCCTCTCCGCAAGCTAGTGACGAGGAGGGCTTGTATTTTGCACGGACTTGTCGCCCTATACCCCTCCCCCGGGGGCATTTTGCCTCTGTTGTGGGGTGCGTATAATTTGTTCGAAAGCGAACACCAACTGCGGCAAAAAACCGTCCTCACTTAGGGCAATTGTGGAACACTTTGCCAGTCGTTAGTGCGATCCCGTAAAAATATCCGAGGCACTCCCGAAAGGCCACCCTAATTAGAGCACCACAGACGCGGCAATAGCGACCCCAGTTTGCGACTATCTCTGAAAATACGTGTCTTTATACATGGAAAGATCACCCGCCACGTTGACATGCCAACGAGTGCAAGTCGGATATAACACGAGGCTTTATCTGCAGGAATTGGCTTTCAGCGCACGTCGCCGGCTCTGTTTGACCGGCGTGTTTTGTCTATGGCGGAGGTGACAACGACGTCGGAATGCAGTCGGTTCGCGGTCACCCCACGACGTCTGAACCAGCCACCCGACGGGGCCCGCAAATTGAACCACTTTCATTGACAGCCGCATGCAAATTGGCGCTCGGGAACTTTTGAGGTGAAATTTAGCGTGATGGCCGATTGAAAGCGCGCCTGGCGACAATGGAAGACACGAAAAAATGCCCGCATCACCGCTCGTTAGAACCCCGATACACTTATCTAGCGTCCGCCCTCCTCTTGACGAGACGCGCGCATAATAAAGTCGCTAGCGGCCGGGGAACCGCGGTGGCGTTCGCTCGCATCTGGGTTGGATGTCCCGTCTTCAAGAAGGTATTAGACGTGTCACCTGTCGCGCGCGGACAAAGACAATTGTGCGCGACACGACAGCGCTGACACATGCTCCTGCGGTAAATAGAACTTGTGCGCTTTCAGAAGCATAACAAGGCCTGCGTATTCCGGGTCGGTGCATTGTGTGCGAAATTGTGGGATGCGTCGGCAACGCGGCAAAAACCTGCTTATTATTGATAATTGGATCTTAGCCGCGAGTGAGTCAGCGCGTGTGCTCGGAGGATGTTGGTCGAGGTCTACGGGGAATATTCGTCAATTTGTTATGGCATCGCGGGCGACAAATTAGCACGGGCAGAAAGCGTACGTTATGGATGTCAAACTGGTTAACCTTTTTCTGAGACAAATTTAGGGAAAAAAAGCGACGTTTGGTTTTAGTTAAACACTGTTATCTTAATTGCAAATCGCGAAACGCATGTTGCATTTGCAAGCGACGCTAGAGGCTGGTGCTACGAAAATGTACATGTATAATTGCCCTATAGCAAAGCTACTTTCTGAATACAATTGTATATTAATCTGTGGTCCTCAATATAGCAACAGCCGAACTTCAATTTGGAGATTAGCAAAACGTAGAAAATTATGTGAGTATTCAGTGACACATGATGATGACGATGATGACGATGACGATGATGATGAGCAATTTAAATTATATCAGGCAGTGATGTACGGCTCTTTTACTTGTATTGTGCATACGTAGTAATGTTTTAGCAAGAACAATTTCATACATTTAAAGGTGATGCATAAGTATGTCTCATGTTATACTGATTTAGTGCATAGTGGTGGATGGAAGTACTGTAAAATCATGAATTTGTTGTTAACTTTAGCAACCCCCCCCCCCGCGAATTGCTTAAATGGATTATATAACGAGTTTTATTGGTTAACTGATCGATTCCTTTTCGGGAAATTGAGACACCGGATGCATTAGTATGTATGACACATATAGGCTAGGTACATTACAATCATATAAAACGTGTCACCATCAGTATTTTCGAAAATATGCAATTTTGTGATAACATAAAATATGCTAGTTTTACGACAGATTATAGAGACTGGTGTAGTAAAGGATGACGTCATTCATCTTGATTTATTTGCTTGTTCAACTCCCCTTTTATGCAATTTCTGACGCCAAATGTACAGTACAGATTAAAACATGGAAAATCAGGACACTATACATTGCACTACACTGTTCAGCGAAATAAAAGGGCTAAACACCTAATGTTTTCTAAAAGTGTGAGATTCTGCTCAAATATACAAGTTTATAGGCCCCCTCCTCCTCCCCCCCCCACAGACAGACATGGTTTAACTGGGAGCTAACATGTCAACCAGCGCGGCCGATAAGCGCAAATATCACCCGGTTGGATGAGATTATATACACAGCGCCATACACACGCACATCAACATGAAACGCAATTTTACCAAGGGCGAAGTCCGCGAGAAGGAAGCATTAAACATATTTCCCGTTAATGTAGTCCAATCACCAAACGTTGAAAATAACCCGGACAGCGACGGTATTAATCCAGACATAATAGTACATTTCAATGGAAAGGATGCTAAAATCACGCGCTAAGACCGCAACATGTTTGGACATTTTCAAATGCTTAAAATCACGCGCATTCGAAATACACAATTTTGTGCCGCGGATGACTCCGAGGCGTTCACGTAAAACCAACTTTGTGTCGCTAAAACCAACTTTGTGTCGCTAAAACCAACATTCGACGACGATCAATCGACGACGTCGACGGAAGGGGCGGACACGTCGCGCCATCGCTGCGAAGGACCGCCGGGATTAGCAACGACACTGGCGTCTTCGTTTGATCTCCGTCGGTGAAGCGCAACGGCGGTTACTCGAGCCGCCAGTCAAACCCATCAGTGCTGCTGGGTTTTACAAGACACGTGCCTAACTTTGTCACTTCGGTAATTATTGTTAAATGAAAACGGTTTGTGAATAAGCGTGTAACCATACAGTATATTAACGTATAGTTTGTCTGCAGACATTTATTGCGAAAAGCTAAACAATACTTATATTACTTTATGTGTATTTCGACATTGCTGCATGCATGGTTATGCATTTATGTATGTAATTATGTATGTATGTATGTATGTATGTATGTATGTATGTATGTATGTATGTATGTATGTATGTATGTATATATGTATGTATGTATGTATGTATATATTATATATATATATATATATATATATATATATATATATACATAAAATACATATATACATATAATATATATATATATATGGGTGTTATATATATATATATATATATATATATATATATATATATATATATATATACATATATAATATATATATATATATATATATATATATATATATATATATATATATATATATATATATATATATATATATATATATATATATATATATATATATATATATATATATATATATATATATATACATATATACATATATTTTAAAGTATTAATTTATGAATATTTTTAAGTATTAATTCGTGAAGGGTGTGTCAGAGTTAGTAATTAGTATATACGCCTTGTGCAAATATAGGTAAACGTCGACAATTCTGAATGGTATCACCAATCGCGATGTGACAACACCCATAATACAACAACAATGGTACACCAATAATACATCCATAATGCAGCACCATTATGATTTTTTCAGACACCATTTCGAAGGTATAAGCTACGTTGATATGTAGCAATCGTTTCTCTGGTAACTGTATTTTAAAACAATAGAAGTGCTGGCAACATGATGATTATGTTAAGTACGCGCCTAAATACATTATATGTTGAGCTTTTTTAAGGCTTAACGGAAACAACATTAAAATGATGGAGCAAAATGTGACTTTGGGGTAGGCCTATATAAGCTGCAGTGATGTACACAGTGATCTCTACACCATTTCGAGTGTTTAGGCTGCACCGATATAGGTGACAATCGTTTCTCTGATGACTTTATTTAAAAATAATCGAAGTGCGTTTTTGTGTTGGTAACACATGTTAAGTACGCACCTAAATTAATTTTATTTTGAAGATCTCGCTCGGCCGAAACGTAAGTATTTTCATGAAACGTGAAACCTTACAAAAACACCATAAACAGAGCAATAAACACGTGTTTCGTGTCTGTATGCATTCTTATAATGTATATCACTAAAGTTACCTGACAATAACCATGTAAAAGTGTGAAATTATTACCTTTTTGTCAGAACGCATGTGCTTGTCAAGGTTTGTACATAACCGGATGTTGTTGTGAGCGAGAATAGCACGCGGGATTTCCATAGATCTATATAAGGTCACGCTAAGAATTGCCGTCTGCTGGCCATAGAGTTACATCATTAATAATGCCCCTATAAACTACTAACTTACTAACGGGTGTTTTATTTATGTCTGTGCTGCTGGCCCATTCTGGCCTCATTCTACACGAAATCGCGTTTGATCATGTGACCCAAAGGCAACATCACGTGCACAGTATGGCGGCTAATTGTGAAATGTTTTCTATGTCACCGATAAAAGTACTCATAAGTAATTATTTGGAGCACATTTCTTCAGTTTCTTGATGCCCAATCGTCAGTTGTATGTAACGGAATACATATATGAAACGGTTAGTGCGTATCGGTTTTAAAACTTAAGTTATTAGTTCGTACCAAATGGCTACGGAACTGCCAAAATGGCGCGTTAGCAAATGCCCGTCAGGCTTTTCGCCCCAGAGACGAATAGCGGGGCGAAAATTTTTGTATACAAGCTGCAGTGATTTAGATACATAATTTTGTATATATTTTATATATTGACCAAACGTTTCCGAACAAAAACAGTCGTGTGGAAATGAAGGGACAGCCGTCGGTTCAACTGTACTTGTCGGTTCAAATGGCTCACAAAATTCGATGTGCAGACATGTGGAATGCGTCATTACGGCAGAACCTTATCATTAAACGTCCCTGCACAATTCATGTATAGCATATCGCGAAACTGGTACGTTTATTTTTAAAGATGCAGTGCGAGAATAGTTTAAGTAATATACGAAGTTGACTTAATAAATGAGCGCATACTTTTATCAAAATCATCAAAATAATTCACTTTGATCATTAGATCGTGTAACTATAGCGAAAATGTGAATAGCGTTGTCATTTAGTTTGAACTTTCGCCCGTTTTTAGCTGAATTACAACTGGAGCCAGTCGAAAATCATAGATAGGATAGACAAAATAAGGCTAGATTTTTCGTGAAATTATTCTGAAACGAGACGAACAAAACAATTAATTTAAGGAGAGAGCTTTATACGCGTGTACTGTGGGAAGTATATACCACTGCATGGATTAAGAAGACGTCTGCGAGCAGCTTATCACTTTATTGCAACCCGGGGGCCTGGTCTTGGCTCACCCCATCCCGGCCTGCACGCGCACGATAACTGGCAAATTAAAGTACGGGGCAGGAAGGAAGTGATTGGGTGGGACCAGAGCGGGAAGCAGGGAGCCGCAGATAAGGCGCTATGAAGGGAAGCGCGCTGAGCCGGCCGTGTAATGACATCACGAGTTACTTCTGTCAAAACACCCGGTGCTTTGATGCGGGCAATTGGCGGCCCCCTAAAACGGGGCGCTTATCCTGGCCGTGGCTTAAAGGTCGGTTTATTTCGACGGCGACGACGACGGCGCCAATCGATGATTCGTTCTGTACTGCGACTTTTGGGGCGCGCGGCACTTTGATGGCGCCACCGAGTTTATTAGAATTTGGATGGGTTGCCATGCCGATATGTGTGGGAACGAGACAACGATGCGACAGTCACCGTACCTCAAGTATCAGGTACATCGACGAACGTATAAAATCACCCCAAAGTTTTATGTGTATTTAAAAATAATATTTAATTGGTAAACTACCACAGGATGTTTTCAACTTTACTAAGAACCCTTATAAATTACACATTTATATAATAGGCTTTCGTACATAATTTTTTTAATAGTAATATATAGTAGTATAGTGCAGACGCTTATATATAGGTATATATATATATATATATATATATATATATATATATATATATATATATATATATATATATATATATATATATATATATATATATATATATATATATATATATATATATATATATATATATATATATATATATATATATATATATATATATATATATATATATATATATATATATATATATATATATATATAAGCGTCTTTAGGGGCCTATATATATATATATATATATATATATATATATATATATATATATATATATATATATATATATATATATATATATATTCAACGGTGTCCACATAATACATTACATAAAAAAAAATTATAAATAAAGATATACGTTCTGTTGCTGCTATTTTTTGCCGTCGTCATCATCGCTGCTTAATGTCAAGAATGAACATATAGTAGACGAGTACAACAACATATTAATGAGGATGGAACTACGAATAGCTGTGGAAAGTATATTTTATGTGAATAAAAGCATACACAGGTGTGACAATATCCCTCCTACCCACCTGTGACACTGCTGCTGTTGCTGTGGCGTTCTGTCGCGTTGTCGCCGGTTCTTGAACCAGTTACTCACTTGGGTGAGCGTTAGCCCCGTCTTCTTTGCGAGCGCGCGCTTCTCGTCCGGCGTCGGGTAGCGGTTCTGCTTGTAGCAGTCGAGCAGCGCCTGCCGGGCCTTCTCCTTGAAGCAGTACACCGTTTCCTCGCCGTCCCAGATCGTCTTCGGCAGCGGGTGCTTGCGTCGGAGTCGGTACTTGTCGACGGCGCCCAGGGGCCGACCGCGGATCTTCTGGGCTTCCAGATAGTGGGCCTTGTACCACATCTGCTGCAGGGCTGCGTGGCTGGCGCCGTCGAACGTGTGACTGTCCAGGATGGCGTACAACTCGCGGAAGTTGCCCCGGTGGAACGCGACGGTGGCGCGCGCCTTGAGCACGGCGTCGCTGCCACGGAGTAGCTCGCTGGGTGGCAGCGACCAGAGGAAGCGGGCGAGACGGTCGGTGTTGCCGCTCTGTTGTAGCGCCTCGCAGACGCAAGACACCTGTTCCGGAGAGAAGGTGAGCGTTCGGGCGGCGCCGTCTGTCTGGGCGGCGTCCGTCGACGGGGAAAAGTCCAGTTTCTTGATTACCGTCGTCGAGGTGTCATCGCGGTCCGTCTTACCGGGGGAGTTGGTCTCGCTGGCGCCGCTGCCACTGCTGCAGTCGGACGGACTGTGGTGGCTCATCTCGGACGGGTTCAAGCCGTTTAACTCGCTCATCTGGATGCCAGCATTGCAACTGCGCGACACGGAACTCTAGTTGTCACCCGCGTGGACACCGCTGTCGCGTCTGAGTCTAGTCGTCCGCGCCAGCCATAAAATGACAGCGAACAGCGAGCGGGGCACCGCCGTTGTGTCGACGACGCTCATTGGCCGAATGCGACTTCATTCGTTGAATGAAACGACTTCAGGCGTGCGGCGGTTGTCCATTTTACTTGGCGCGTTCGCCAAGATTCAACTTTCCAGGGTGAAAATCCTGAATTCTCATTGATATGTTATCTCATTATGTAATATTATGGAAGGCCAGCCGGGAGAGTATTTTGTCAGGCAAAACAGTGGCAGCATATCGCACAAATTCTAGTTCTCCACGAGGTTCAGCAGCGTAAATAAACTAAGCGAATTGCATTGCACAATATTAAGTATGTTCTATCTATTTTATTAATTATGTATTATCAAACTAATATATTTAGATAGATCCCTAATGAGTAGGACACCCACGACAGTGGCCTCCGATCGCTTCGTAATTGTCTTATAGTCGTGCAATCGTACATATAGACGATGTTGCACAAACACAATCGTACATATAGATGATGTTGCACAAACACAATCGTACATATAGACGATGTTGCACAAACACAATCGTACATATAGACGATGTTGCACAAACACAATCGTATACATATAGACCATGTTGCACAAACACAATCGTACTTTTCGGTCAGTGACCTTTTGTAAGTGTAATTGTACATTTTACTTTGTTATTTTTAATACATTATATATTTAACGTATACCATATTATATTTAACACATTTAAGTAATTTTCAATTTTTTTTTGTCTTACTATTTTATTTTTCGTGTGTGTCTATCATTATAGTCATTATACCGTACTAATATGTATAATGGACGGAGTGAGGTCAGAGGCAGATTAAACTCTCGTTCCGTTAAATGGAAGTTTATTCCGCCGTAATAGTTTCTGATTATCCCGGGTTTCATGTTCCGCGAATTTCGCTCAGAACGACTCTTCCAACATCAAATTACACCATAATAAGTTCACGTAGTATCGGAGGAAATTATTTAATCCCATTTTAACCATTAGTTTGTTTGCGACGGCTGGTCGCGGTGGTGGGAACTATAGCGTTGTTTAAGTTGTTTAAAAACTAACTGGCATCGGCGTTAGTTGTTATATAGGCCCTACCATATTATTATTATATATATATATATATATATATATATATATATATATATATATATATATATATATATATATATATGCTAAATACACAATATATATATATATATATATATATATATATATATATATGCTAAATACACAATATATATATATATATATATATATATATATATATATATATATATATATATATATATATATACATACATACATATATATATATATATATATATATATATATATATATATATATATATATATATATATATATACGTATACGTATATATACGTATACGTATACGTATACATATACATATACATATACATATATATATATATATATATATATATATATA
>BSQZ01000105.1:500000-505000 GCA_033239005.1 Lamellibrachia satsuma
CTTGAGTATGTACACCTGTGGCTGGATCGACGAAGTTCTCGCTGTGGTTCACAGTAGCGTAGGTGTAGTCATTGTTTCGGCTCAGTTGACGGTACGCAGCCCACTGATCGCTGTGGATGATCGATCCGGGCAGCACGACACGCTCGATGATGGGGAGCAGCGTCACCGCTCGACTGTCTTGTACGAGCTCCATGTAGCCGACTCCAGGTGTTTTTGAAGTGTCGCAGAGGCCGAACACCCACTGGTCCGATGCAGGGACTCGACCACGATGGTACTTGGGCTTGTGCCGGAACAATGACTCGTCGATCTGCACGATGACATTAGCCCCACCGAGAGCTAATGGATCGTTGATGAGATGTGCGGAGCAGACCTCTCGCAGAAAGAGGAAATGTTGCTGCACGCACTGACTAGACACACCAAGTGTTTCTGCAGCCGTCTTCACTGGCGAATTCTGAGCCCACAGATAGACCATGTGGATGTACTTCTGAAGGGGTACGCGGCTTCTGGCGAAGAAACTGTCCGCCCTCACCGAGTGGTATGATCGAGACCCACACTGGAAGTTCTTGCAGTGCCATGCAAATCGGTCACTCAGCTGAGAACGTGGCACCAATTTCATGTCGGCAAAACATGTCGGACATGATTTGCGGGGAGCAAGAAGGTCATTGGCGAAATAGTAGTCGAGCACAGCACGGTGATCAGCGCCAAAAATGACAGGAGCGAGTTCGTCTTGAAATAAATGCATCGTGAAAGTAAATGGTTTGCCACAGCTCACAGTGCCTTTATACCATTGCCGTGTGGCGCAGACGCATCATCACACATTCGGTAAGTACCTGCTTAAGGAAAAGCTCATCTAACAGTTCAAGGGCATTCACGCTTACAGCGTTAACTTCACACCTCTTATTCATAGGATTCCCCCCTTTCAAACTCCTGATGTTGGCCTGATCTGTAATGGCTAGACTTCACACCCCAGCTAATGTCCAAAGCACGAAATCAATGCGTAACGTACATGAAAGAATGACGTATAGAGCACAAATGAAAGAAACTAATTACTCTTTTGCTTCGGTCGGAAAAGAAACATCTGTTATGAATACGTTGCACAAACTGTCAGCTTAAAGCACATAAAAGAAAGACTTTTGCAGGTGAGAAAACGGAATTCCATGACTACACTTATCTCAATGGGTGTGGATGGATCAGCATGGCATCGGTGAGCACAAATCAAACACAAGACAACAGAGTAATTGGCTTGCATTGTTTATTTCGGCATCTATTTCTGAAGCCGTTAACTTATTTTGAAAATCAATCCCATACTGTTGTATTACAAAATATATGCAAGTTGATGTATTGATATTTTCATATCTTGCTAATACTACTACTAATAATAACATAATAAAAGTAAGTTTTCATTAAAATTTACTAGTAGTTGTGGATACAAGGTAGGCTTGGTTCAAATTAATTGAAGTGAAACAGAGACCATGTGCATGTGTTGTGTAATTATGTTCAAACTTAACAACGTCAAAACGTAGATGGGAAATACTCACCTTTCTGTTAGTTTTGATCGCATTCCGTGACTGTTGTAAAAAAATATCTTGGTATGGAAATGATGACGAATTACAACAAATGAAATAAAGCTGCTCCGAGTTGTCTTCAAGAGTTGTGGCACATCCCGCTAATTGCTGTCACGCTTACGTTTTGTGCTTTGTAGTGTAATTACACATCTCTTTGTGATGCTGATCTAGAATTGAATGTGATGCAATGTCTGTTATTCACACCTGCTCATTGGCTTGCATTGCTATCAATTAGAGGTGTTATTTTTAATGACAGTGGGTCTTCAAATAAATATAAGGTTCATGACATTGACAATTTATTATAGCTCCTTAACATCAACTGCCAACCATGTGCAATACTATATTCAAACCTTTTGCGAAGACATTACGTTTAGAGGAAAAGATCGAGTGCGTTGTCCGTCGTCACCGGAATAACTACTTCGTTGGGTGGACAGAGGAACAACTACAAGCCGTCGAGGAAACTGTGCGACCAGTGAGATGTATCGCATCAGACGAGGCGGCATCAGTTATTTCCAATAACGAAAGGTTACTGAACAAGAAGCTTGCGTGCGTTTGGGTGTCAGAGGCAGATGCAGCAGTAGATCTACGGGACAGAATTCAAGGCGGAAGGATTAGGTCGTTGACTGCAGCGAAAACGGAAGCGGCCAAGGTCTGGAAGAGCGACTCATCCCTGTACGATGGAAGCAGAGCCACCCACATGCCTGGTACGTTAAATTGTAATTGTATTGTTTTATTATATTTAATTTGGGGGGTTATTTAAATTAAATTGACCCGAGAAACGTGTGAAGTTAATTTAATTGGAACATTTCTGAGTTAATTTTAATTTCATCACCTCAATTTAATTGCCCTATGCCTGTTGTGAACATGCTACAGTAATTAATTTTATACGTAGGAAATGATTGCAATCCACGAGGTGTCAAAAGACGTCGTCTATCTGCTGAGACAGAATACGGATATAGAAAAAGGCGCGCAGAAGAGACGCGAGAAGTCGACACACGTTATTCCGTACATGAAACGACTTTACAATTTGCGGCACGCAGATCGCAGCTGATAGATGCTATCCGCTCACGCGACCCTAAACCTCAACTGCAACAACAGCTGGAGACCCTAGAACGACACTTCCCTGGATATTCCATTCCAGGGAGCAAGGACATCCAAAGACTTGACTTACTCCTACTGCAGATTGTGCAGTCGTTTGAGTAAATAGTGGATTCGTGAAGGCGTCGGACATTTTGTGTGTAGACTGTTTCTCGTATGATTTGTAAATTTTTTTCCATTAAAACATTTACTACGTACAGCTGTATGTGATTATTTATTTGTTGGCAGATTTACATTGTTGTGTATACTAGGCCCAATTTTACACATACATCTCAAGTTAATTGCCCCATGCCTGCTGTGAAGATGTTACAATGCAGAATACAGATACAATTAAAACAGATTAGGCCTCAGTATCCCCTCACTGGGATTGTGTAATGTCATTCGTACCTCAATTTTGCTGTCGTATAGGACGTTCATTCCATCAAACCACCATTATGAAAATTTCAATATACTTTTTGCGGCTAATCGCATCATCCTTCCGAAATGCACGTATCATCGCCCACAAACGCACACAGTGCTATGCAATCAGGACCGTTTTCTGACCGCTAAGGTTTGCCTAAAATGCAGTAGTATATAAGAACATAATATTGAATGACCGTTTCTTGTATACCAGAAATGTACAATTCTGGTACCTCCAAGAAATGGACAGCGCTTACAGTGCATTTCTGGTATACGAGAATTGCGCATTTCTGGTATATACCAGCATTGCGCCTTCAAGCTGACTTGATCCAAATAAAATATAATTATGAACATTGTATAATGTTTACTACTGAAATACTAATGTCAGTTGTTGTTTAGCAGTGTCTAGCTAGTAGCTAGTACTAGCTACCACTATGTTACCCACTGGCACTGACACCCAGTGGCATTTCCAGCATGTCTGCAGTTACTAGCCTGTGACAGATCAGGTTCAGACATGTGTGAATTCGTACAGTGTGAATGAATCAGTACTGGGGAAATTGTAGACATTGAACAGTAGACACTAGTTAACACAATTAAATATTACCAACTTGTTGGTGAACATTGTTGGACTCTCGATAAGCCAATGGCTTCCTTGTCCACTTGCCATCTGGGCCTTTGGCTTGGATGGCAAATCTTGTTAAATCTTGTTAAATTGGGGTGGGTAGCAGGTACTGGCACTACTGGGTAGTGGACAGTGGGCAGTGGCCAGTGGGCTGGTAATTCAGGCAGGCAATTTTTGGAGGGAAGACCTAGACAATAGAATGTCCACTGGTTGGGTCAAAGGGTAATAAGTTGATGGTTAATCATGGTTTGATTGCCTCTGCAAACATGTCTAAAGTAAACATTTGGGGCTGGCTGCTTCCAGCTTGGTGAACTTAAGTGGCATGATATGGGGCCAAAAGGGTACATTCATGCCAAAAATATGCAGTTTACAGAGTCTACTCCAGTCTCAGAGTCTTGGAAAGCCAGTACATGTTTAAAGAATTACAATACAAGGATATGGTCATGCCACTATGCATATATTTTATATGAAATGTCTCTATTAAAAGAATGCACATTATTAAAATTATATCATAGGAAGTCCCATTGTTGAAGAGGTTAAACTGCATTCCAATGTATGAAGCACTAGTGTCATTCATAATTCCATGCAAGGTCTCAATTTGCAACTATATAATACTAAAGAAATAATTCTAAGCATTCATTAACCGGAATTACAATTTATAATCAGTTTTTATTAATAATAAAATTAATAATCTGGGATTTGTATGAACATTTTTATTATGCCTAAGCCCGGCCCGGCCCGCTCACACTAGGCCCAGGCCCGGCCCAAGCCCGATGTGTTGAAATTGTTTTCAGCCTAGGCCCGGCCCGGCCCGGCCCGTCCCGATCCCGCAATATGTAGGCCCAGGCCCGGCCCGCAAAACTATGTAGAGGCCCGGCCCGGCCCGGCCCGCGGGCTGCGAGCCGGACCGGGCTTGGACCTAAAGCCCGGCCCGTGCAGGGCCTTATATATATATATATATATATATATATATATATATATATATATATATATATATATATATATATATATATATATATATATATATATATATATATATATATATATATATATATATATATATATATATATATATGACACGGAACAGCTGTCCGTGTCACAGTATGAAATCATATTTAGGACAGAACCCCCAATGGGCAAAACACACCGGGACAAAAGCCCTGCTGGACAAAAACCCTGCCGGACATAAACCCCCTAATGAGAAAATGGACAAATCCGCTGTGGTGTATGTGTAAATAGGGAAACACGCAAAACAGTAAATATTTAAATATTCAATTATAGATATGTGTTTTGTGATCCGGGTTCCATTAGGCGAA
>BSQZ01000105.1:507500-510000 GCA_033239005.1 Lamellibrachia satsuma
GTTACACAATCTGTAGACAATTTGTTCCATTCATTTATTGTCCTATGTGAGAACGAGTGCTTCCTGATGTCCAATCTACATTGATCCTTTACTAATTTTACCTCATGTCCTCTAGTTCTGCTATCCTTCTTGAGTGAGAAAAACATATTTCTATCAATATTTTCATACCCATTCAATATCTTAAAAACTTCAATCTGATCTCCTCTTAACCTCCTTGTCTCTAGAGTTGTTAAACCGCATTCTTTCATGCGTTCTTCATAACTAAGGTCTCTAAGTTCTGGAATCATTTTAGTTGCTCTCCTTTGTATGCGTTCAAGCGTATCTATATCCATCTTACGATATGGTTTCCATGCTTGTATACAGTATTCTAAATGAGGTCTAATTATTGCTTTATAAAGAGGTATAATTAACTTTTTTCCCTTGTATGTTATGTTTCTTCTAATCAATCCAAGAATTTGATTACCCTTTGAAGTTGCAATACCACACTGCTCTGAAACTTTCATATCAGCGCTTATTGTAACTCGTAAGTCCTTTTCTTTTACAGTAGTACCCAGAACAGTATCTCCCATTTTATAGTTTACATTCAAGTTCCCATGTCCTGTATGTAGGCATTTACATTTCCCAAAATTGAACAGCTTCTGCCATTTCTCAGACCATTTCACTAATCTGTCTAGATCGTTTTGTAAATGTTGTTTATCGCCATCAGTATTAACCTTTCTAGACAGTTTTGTGTCATCCGCACATTTCAGTACGTTACTTGTTATACTGTCGTCCAAGTCACTGATATCAATTAAGAATAATATAGGTCCTGATACTGATCCTTGAGGTACCCCACTCAAAACCGATTTCCAATTTGAAACTTCTCCATCTACTACAACTCGTCGTCTTCTGTCAGTTAGCCATTGTTCTATCCAGTCAGTTATGCTATCCCCGATACCATGGGCTTTTAATTTAAGTAGTAATCTTTGATGTAGCACTTTGTCAAAAGCTTTCTGAAAATCTAAGTAGATAATATCTAATGGCGATCCCACGTCTATCCACTTAGTGATTTCTTCCAAAAAACATAACATATTTGTTAAGCATGACCTCGCTTTAAGGAATCCATGTTGAGATGAATTTAATAATTTATGCTTAACGAGGAAGTCCACCATATGGTCTTTAATTAACCTTTCTAATAATTTACAAATCACTGACGTTAAACTCACTGGTCTGTAATTCTTTGACTTATTTCTCGAACCCTTTTTAAATAATGGTATGATGTTTGCTTCTTTCCATTCAAACGGAACAACTCCCTCTTTTAATGACAAGTTGAATACTCTTGCAAGTGGTATACTGATTTGATCTACTGTTTCCATTAGTAATTTTGGAGGAATCCCATCTACTCCCGGTGATTTGTTATCCTTCATTGCCTTTATTTTCTTAGCTCCCAATTCTGGAGTTACAACTAACGGTCCTAAATATTCAGATTTAGCCCCCTGAAATTTAGCATCACCAACTGGTAATGAACTAATATCTTCTTTGGTAAACACTGAACTGAAATAACCATTTAGGTCTTCCGCCATTAAAAACCCCTGTGATATTATATTTCCAGCACTGTCTTCTAGAGGTCCAACCTTGTCTTGTACGTTTTGTTTACTCCTGACATATGCATAAAAACTCTTGCTGTCATTTTTTATGTTACATGCCAGTTTTTGCTCATAGCTTCTTTTAGATTGTCTGATTTCAGTTGTAGCTGCATTAAGTGCCTCTTTGTATTTTGCATAGTCTTCTTCCTTTCTGGTACGCCTATAAACCCTCCACATAGTTTGTTTTAGCATTATTTTTCTAATTGCATCTTTTAACAAGTGTTTCTTTCTACACCGTTTTCCTTGTTTTTGGAAGGGAACAAATTTATCGATGATACTCTCAATTTCATATTTTAGAATATTCCAACATTCAATTGCGGTCTTATTCATCAGCATGTTATTCCAATCTAGCTGTGCTAAGTATTTTCTCATATCTTTGTAGTTACCTTTGTGGAAGTTTCTCTTGTACGTTTTCTTATTTTTACTTTCTGATTTTACATTGATGTCAAAATGTATTTGATTATGGTCACTATTACCCAATGGTTCAAATATTTTTACATTGTCCACTAATTCTTTTTTTGATGACAAAACTATATCTAATACATTTTCTCCCCTGGTTGGTTCTAGTACGTGCTGAGTAAGAAAGCTATCCTGGATTAAACATAGAAATTGTTGATCCTCAATCCCTGTGCTCTCTAGAGAATTCCATTGTATGTGTCCATGGTTAAAATCTCCCATTATGATACATTCCCCTTTACTAACTTCCTTTAAAGCGTTTTTTATTTCTGTGTTGTCCTCTTCGTTTATGTTTGGACTTCGGTAAACTAATCCAATAGTTAATTTTGAATTTACTGAAACAATTTTGCACCAAACAGCTTCATCGCAATCTGCTTCCCTTTCTAATTTTATTTCATAAGCCTGAATAGATTCTTTAA
>BSQZ01000105.1:515000-600000 GCA_033239005.1 Lamellibrachia satsuma
CGATACGTTTCAGAGTCGGCCATCTCCGTCTGTGTGCCCAGCGACGACCGACGTATCAGTCATTATCCGTGTCACGCTATAGCAACGGCGTCTGAAAGGTATCTAGAACCTACATCTTTGCGAACGAGACAGTCTGGAAACAACTGACATAATAAAGGACACGTTTGTGGTTACATGACGACAGTGCGACGCTGTATACACTAAATACAAACCGGAGGTTTCACACTAGGAGAGAGCACTGTATCGTTGTCGCCTACATCACAACATATTGTATTTTACGAGAAATACGCGCAATGTACAAGCTGAGACTAGATTACACTCTTACATATAAACAAGTTGTTACATGCATATAGGCGTTTCACTCAAACCCTAGATCAAATGCTAGCGTACCAATAACCAGAAACAAAAACACCGTTGACACGAAGTAGGCCTAGATGCTCCATGGTCAAACATTAGAAACTGTCTTGCAAACTATCGAATCTTGGTGTTACAAAAACTTCGGACCTTCGGTGGAACACCCATATCAATAAAATCTCATCAAATGCAAACAGATATCAGTTCCATCCATGAAAATAAAACTCAGGCCTAGGGTTATGCCTACTTAATTCTCCCTTGTCGGATACATTTTGGAGAACCACAATAGGTCTTTACTTTTTGGATACCAATACACAAACACATATATATATATACACATTAGCAATGATCCAACACCACATTTTCCCATTCATACGTTACTCTTGTCGCGTTGGCAAAAACGCGATCTTCTAATTGACGCCGCAACAACCGGTCGTCGTTGATATAATATTTATTATTATTTTTGTGTTCCTTATTTATACACAGTAAATCCAATTGGCACAGGATGGCATATCAGTTCGGTACATTAATACTACTTCGTTAATACTTAAAAAATGGTCGTTGATAATGCACGCACGCACGCACGCACGCACGCACGCACAAGCGTTTTCTCATGAGACATTTTGTCGACGGCTAAGTCTGACATCATTTGGGGGTCGACAAATCATTGGGGTTGCATCAAGGAAACCGGACATTGGTTCACCAGACACGTGGCCTTGTTGGTTGTCATGCCTCGCTGCTGAATTCATACCGTCTTGGCACTGTTTGTTTTTTGTGATGTTTAATGGTGCTATTGATGGGTCATGTGTTTGTTTTGCCTGCCTTTCTCGTATCGATTTAACGTCGACTGCTGTATTTAGCAGACATGCACACACAAGTCGACTTTTCGGCCGCGAACTTGCCGTTTAACTCGGGAAATCGCGGCGCTCAATCTCCTTGTTTTATTCATTAGCGGGATCGAATTGCGAGACGTCAGATTACGCCGTGACACTGGTGACTTTAACTGGGGGGCGCGCCCTACAGTGGCGGGTCTAATCGTGTAGGGTGGCATTTCATTAAGTCGAAATCCAGCGTTCGGATTACACACGTTCGTCGGGCCTTTCTCCGGTGGCGTGTAATTACGGCGGCAAAACGACGGACTAATGACTGGTCGTCCGCCAGTGCCAGGAATCCATCGGTCATCCGAGCCGTGAAATGATGGAGAGTCGTCCATTGGAGTCGTCAGTTCGTGCCCGTGTCCGCGTGTTGAAAGTGCAGACAAGAAGCTGGTCAGTCCTGAGTGACAGACAACGATGTTGTTAACTCCATATGTACGACGGAATAAAGTATGCGAATGTAAATGATTTAAGTAATGTCGTTGACCAACTGCGCACTTCACACTTCACACGCCACACTCCACAAAATAATATTTTATTTATATACATATCAATTGCATATCAATATCTAGGACCTTGCAAAGTGGAGGCCAAAGTGGAGGCCAAAGTGGAGACCAAAGTGGAGGCCAAAGTGGAGGCCAAAGTGGAGGCCAAAGTGGAGACCAAAGTGGAGACCAAAGTGGAGGCCAAAGTGGAGGCCAAAGTGGAGGCCAAAGGCGGCCAATCTTAGTCACTCGTTGCTTTACCATGCTACTTTATAGAGGCGCAACAGGTTACACACGAAAACAAATCTGGCTCAAGCCCCCCCCCCAGTACGCCAATGACGCTTTACAAACCATGTCACAATTGTACTAGATTTTGAATGGAATATAGTACCTACAATAAAATATAGTGCCTACAATAAAATATAGTACCTACAATAAAATATAGTACCTACAATAAAAAAGGTAAAGATAAAGGTAAGTTCGTATATAGTACGATATGCAGTTCTACCGTTCGAAGTGATTTTACTTCACCGACTGGCAGAGCTGTTCATTTGAACAACAATTCGACTTCTCTGGGAAACATTCAGCCTCTGGGGAACAAATAGCATGAGAAGGCGTCACTGTTTGGCGATGCATATGCCTATGCAAAAACATGTCATCATCGCAGCAAAGGTCATATCGGATTTGGCTAAATCAGGCATCTCGCGGTTTAACCCAGATATACCGACGACGACTTTACACACTCTGTGAGGACTCATAAAATGAGAACGAGTTGTCCAATGAGTCTCCGTGCCGCTCGATTAAATAAACTGTGGTCTCTCAATAAAATGATGGCTTCCTTGTCCACACCTGGAACTTGTTCTTTACGTTAAAATCTTGTTAGAACGCGTATAAAGTCGACATGGCAGCCACGGCTACATATCCTTATGCATCTCCGCAGACTAAAGGCCCGTTCACACGAGCGATTACTCGCCCATTTGGGCGGGCGACACGCATGACAAAGCGCAACTAAATTGTGTGCCTGTTCACACGAGCAACGTGTCTAGACACTTCATCCCTAAGAATCCTCCGGGGAAAAACGTATGCAGAATTCTCCGGGATGTAATTTTCATAGTATCTTCGATGTTAAGGCTTAAAGTAAATGGAAAGAACTTGAAACGCAACCGCAAAACCGTGTCCAGTGGAAAGGAGTTTCTACGCGTCATAACATAACATTTAAACTCTCCCTCGTGTACAAGAATGCGCGCGGTCTTCTCTGTATTGGTGTCAGAGCGAAGGTGCTGACCCCTTTTGAGCAATTATGTATTAATGTAATATGAAGTAACACACTAGGGGCGCCACTTTACCGTTCAAGATGGCAGCGCCCTTCGTGTTAGGGGTGTGCCAGCGGCCGGCCCACAGTTTCTTGAAATTTAAATCATTACTGTGCATTCTTAGACCATCCAATCCATCTATTGGTGCATTTTTAGTGCACACAAGCTGTGTCAGTACCGGTGACGTTGACAATTCTGGAAAATTGTTTTCTACTGCATCATGGTTTCGGGGACCGTGCCGAAACAAATTCGAACGCCAACATGACATTGCTGGACGCCGGAACTGTTCTGTTTGGCGTAGAAATGAATTGCTACAAGCTGACAGCATGCGCAGTTTACGATGGCCCTATTGGATGGTTCAAACGCGTCATTTTAAAACCAAAAGATCTGGCGGTCAGTCACAGGACACGTCGGACCTGACCACGGACGAAGCCAATAGCTCTCGGTCTCCAACACCCTCTGGCTCTGCCTCTGGCGCATCTGTCTCCGATGCTTCAGCGTGGGTATGTGTCATGGCCCCTGTGCGCATTGTCAAACTTTCGACACACACAGTATATTTTCGATATGCTTATGCTGTGTGCGTGCGTGCGTGCGCGCAGGGTTTGATTTAAATCATTTGATTAAAATTATTGATTTAAATATTATGATTCAAATCACTTAAAAAATAATTGATTTATTATTTTTTTTACTTCCGATTTTTTTAATCGCTGATTTATATGAATTTAACACAAATAATTGTTTACAAGCATCGAGATCAACAAAGTTTTGTATGTTTTTTAATACAAAAGCACAAAGTACGCACACTTGTGCAGTTGTATTGTCACCAGATAGCCTGGTAGTAAAATATTTTATGACATTGTGTATGTTTGGGCTATTCCCTTTCTGAATGCAGTAAAGCAACACAAACTTGTCTTCAAGTCAGAAGCCCTGAGTTAAAGTCCACTTAGAGCATGTGCTAATTATTACCAATTCAATATGTTGACTCAAGTGAGACAGTCTGGGCTACACTTGTTTAATACTGTACCAGTTTGCAGTCTGGTTGGATACCCTTAGTCTTAGATTACACAGAGCCCTGGACAGGTGATAATCCACCCTCTCAGCAAACAATATTTATTACTGTTATAGCCACAGATTATGCAACTACAGGGGTTAAGGCCTTGTGGACATTGTCTAATGTCTTTATATAAGCAAAAATCATGTACCCTTTGTTAAGACAAGCACCCAAATCAATTTGAATAGAACACATTTGAAAGAGTGTATAAAATTTAATATAAATGTCTATATACCAGATTTTTTTTAATCAAATAAATAAAAAAATCAAATTTAAATTTTAAAAATATTTTTTTTTTTAAATCATGATTTTTTTTCAACATTCTGTATCTGTGTGATATTTGCCCAATTTTACTTGTAGCTATATTGTCTAAATTAATTTGATATTTGTTGTGTCACATAGACTTGGTCTACTTATCTTGCTTCTAGGTGTGAGTCTTGTTCAGTCTTCCAATGAAAATATAGTATAGATAATGTCACAAACTAACTTAGTACTGGTAGTGTAGTAATTAAAAGTAAAAAAAAAGAATTTGTAGGAATTTTATTGCACTCAATCAACAAAATAATTGTTAACCGATGATTTAGAATATTCCTTGCACAGTTTTTTCAATCATTGAAAATTACATAAAAATTTCATTATTCTAGTAACTTAGCACAGCCAGGCCCAACAAGTTTAATCAATATCAGTCAATCAGTCTTTTATTTCAAACAAAAGAATACATGCAATATCCATATACTACTTAATATAGTAACAAAAAATAAACAAGTGCATAAAAATTAATAAAAATGTACCATTACTAATAATTATTAATAAAATTACAAGGCAAAACATATATCGAACAAATTGTATTGGCTTTATAATGAATTCAATTCCTATAAATGTAAACAAGCCATGATTTTACTTAAATCGATCTCGCTGTCCAACTCCAAGAATAAAAATCGGACGAAATTTCACAAATTACAGGATGTAAAACAAAAGGAGACCCTGGATGCAGGGAATCGGCAAAGCTAATCTGACACTATTTTTGGACACTTGGCTCGAGCCACTCAGCGGATTTTGTTGAAGTGCCTGGTATATAGGAAGAAGACGGTGATCCGAAAAAGAAGATGTAGATGATAGATCACTAAATCTAAGATCTCTAGGCTATTCTCAAGTCTAGCTTGACCTGAGAGTCGAGTCGAGTCTCACATCTCCCTTCACTGCTTCAATCAGAGTTGATCAATGTAAAAACTTGTCTGTCTGGTCATGTTCTCACTTTCATGGTGTCATTGCATTCTCGTTGATGTCATTTCTATGTTATGTCTGTAGCAATGCTGAGGGGATGTGGCAGGGGTCTCAACCTGTCATCTCCTACCTGTTTTGTGGGTCAACTGTGATCCCATCATTTTTCACGACCTGTTTTTGAAGCCAACCTCCCACCAATATTTAGGATCCACCTCCCACTTCCTGCCACACCCCCTTGAGCAATGCTCTGTGGATCTCGACCTCCTTTTCTGCATCCTGTCTATGATTTTAATAATTTGCACAAGATCCTGATGCACTGTTTCATTACCAAACATACCATGTAGCTTGCAGTATTTGATTAACTGATAAATGCCCTTCTTCTTGCATTTGAATGCAATCTGGATGCAGAAGTACAGCTCAGGTTAATAAAATACTAGAAAACTTTGCATATAAGTTCATTATTCTGTCTTCCATGTTATTGGATAGTAACTCATGTTTTTCTTTTGCAGATGCTGAGGTTTTCAAATGATAATGGTAAGTGTCTAACTGACTACTTATCTATGTATTTGTTTTCTTGTCAAAGATAAATATGTTTTTTGGTTTTTCAATAATAATAACTTTAATATATGTGCGCGTGTGCGTGCGTGCGTGCGTGTGTAACCTTGAATAAAAGTGATATAGCCGAAACATCCTTATATGAAAATGTTTTTTTAATAGTAATTTTGTATATGTTCATATATATATATATATGTGTGTGTGTATATGTACATGCACATGCACATTATATATATATATATATATATATATATATATATATATATATATATATATATATATATATATATATATGATTAATTTATAACCATCCTTCAGGGATTAAAGAATTATATAAACTTGTGTTACTTTGCGACGTCACAAGTTGGATTATGTTGCAGTTGTTATTTGTCGGTCTTTTTGTGTAGTCTCAGTTAAAACATTATAAAATTAGTCAAAGTGAGTTTCATTAATGTAATATAATCATGGTATTGTTTAATAAAAAAGTGTTTGCCATGTTAACATGGACAGGACTCATCTAACAATTATGCAAGTACTTTCCAAATATTACTTATGAAAAGTGAGTATCATGTATGTAGTTGTATTTTTTTTATCATAAGTGTATGAATATTTACTGAAGTAATTTGATGCCTTTGCAGCTTATGCATCGTTCTGTCGCAATGCCTACCTGTCAGTCATTGTGGCTTTTACAGTCATCTTAGATGAAACCCCAGTAATATTCGCAAGGGAAGTGTCCATGTGTGAGTATTGCTAGCTTTCCTAATCTCATTGGCAGTAAACCATTATGTTTTGTGTGATATAACTGACGTTTGCACAGTCGCAACATTTTAGAACTTGTTTATTTCTGTGTCAAAAAAAAGTTGCATGTTGTATTTTCATAAAATGCAGGAATGCAATGTTTTCAGAAGTAAATAGTTCAGTTATCTATTTACATGCATGACTAGAATGGTATGTTGAAAAAAATCTCCAAAGTATTACTTTGACATGTCATTGCCCATCTTCTGTCAAGTGTGGAATAATATGTTACAAAGATATTCCACTCCTCAACCTAATAAGTAGAATTCTTGCATTGTTCAGTCTGAGGAACCTCTCAAAATACTTCACAATTTGCAGACTGAGTTACGTGGGAAGTATTTAACTTCACAGTGATTAGAAACCACATGAAACTTAATCATTCACATTATACCTGCATAATTTTATATTAAAATACTACTTATTCTACCAGTGTGTAGATGTGAGGCATTTATCTGCAATATGCATTAAACGAGTTAGGAGTGATTTTGGTAAACGGACATAATCCCCTCGGACATAATCCCCTCAGGACATAATCCCTCGGACAATATCCCCTAAGGACATAATCCCCTCAAGACAAAATCCCCTCAGGACATAATCCCCTCACATGAAGAAATCTATTTTTTTATTAAAAAACAAATATAAAAACAAATATTTTAACATACAGTTTAATTCAAAACTATTTTGCCATTTCTTACAAGTCTTACTTACTATCACAACTGCAATGTCTATGTGTAAAACACATCTCATGACCAACACCCTCAGAAAACATAACATATAACATAAAGTTCACAGTGTCACAATCACATAAGTATCAAAGTAGGCTACTTGTAGATCTATCACAACTGCAATGTCTATGTGTAAAACACATCAAAAGTTATTTCCATCGAACACAGTGACCAACACCCCTCAGAACCTCAGGAATGGTCTTGATAACCTGGCTCCTGTCTGAACAAAGCTTGTGCAGTTTGGCCTGCAAGGTGACTGTGTGCCGTCTTCTGCACTTGGCTGGCGGGTCGCCACGACGATCACGGAGCAAGGCAGTTGCGACCAGGGCTTGATCTTTGCACAGACTGTCAATGGCTCTCCATATAGTGGGATGGGCGTGACCAACAAGCTTCATGAAGACATTGTTCCACCCTTCGCAGATGTTGTTGGTTCTAGAGCCTCCAGCCAGGGTGATGTCATGGACGTTCCAAATGGAAGGCTCACAGGTAGGTGGCATCCGACGTACACGAATAGGTGGAACAGACCCACCTGGACGTGGTGGTGGCTGTATGCAACGATATCCACCAGACACATATGTAGAGTCGAAGTAATCAATAAGTGATTCGAGTCCTTCTGGAGTGTTATCACGAAGGTAGGTGAGGCCTTCTAGGACATCATCAAGTGGTAGAAAGGCCAGACCATCAAGCATGCCACAGAAGTGCTTGACATTCTCCTCCTCATGGTAGTGAGTGACGAGGCCCAGACTCTGTACTTTCCTCCATGTACTCCGTGTCAGATGGTAGAAGCAGCCATGGATCTTGACCTGGGGTCCTAAGATTGATGTCACAGCCTTCATAGGAGCTAACTCAAAGTCCATGGTGACAGTAGTGGGGTCAGCCTGGAATCTGAGGGTGTCGCACCGATCCTGTATGTCAGAGAGGAACTCCTCATATGTCGACTGGTTCTTGTTGATCAGGAACCCGTAGACACAAGTGACAGGAGAGTCGCCGAGGGGTGCACGAATCACATAGAGTTGAGTGAATAGTGATGGAGCAACGTTGAATGTCCCATCCAGGAACCAGGTAGTGGAACTCGCAAGGTGATGCAGTCTCTCATCAGTACCAAAGACTAGCATCCGGTTGGATGAGTCTACACCATTGTCGTAGATCATGAATTGATCTCCGTCGCTGGTTTTGCTCCACTCATCTTCTAAGACCAGATCTCCGACTGAGTTTGGGTTCTTAGGTAGGTGTTTGGCACGCTCACGACGCAGTGACCGCTTGATAGTCTCTGGGTTGCCGAGTTCTGCACGGACTTCTATAGGAGCGTCAGAGGTTATATCGGTGAGAAGCTGTGTGAGGATTCCATGGGAACTTCCAGCACGTTCCCTCATGGTAGTACGTAGCTTGGTAGCTGAGACAGCAGTATCATGTGGATCATGTGTGTGAGGGGTAGAACTGGTGACAGTCTTCATCTCAAGGTCAGTGGTGATGGCAGCCTTGCACGAGAATGCAACACGGTTGGAACATTCCCATCTGACAGCGGTCTTCTGGGCATACTTTTTGGTATACATAAATTACATATATCCATCTTGTATGATCTTGAGTCCACCCTTCTCACTCTTGATGACCTCCATGATAGTAGTAGTAATAGTTGTAGTTCTGGTAATGTTTAGATCTGGTAATGGTGCTGCGAGATAATACTTGGTAAGACTGATGAGTTCCACTGTTTAGGCGCCTGTTAAAGGACGTGAAATTTACATTTTAAGTTTGGCTTCCTTACAAACAATGGACTAGTGGCTTCCCAAGGAAAGTGACAAGTATGTGGCTTCCAATGATACCAAGCAGATTAGCAAATATCAGGCTTAATTTGTTCCACTGTACAGGCACCTGTTTTGTTTACAAATTGATCTCCCTCATCTCCATAGACTGTGATTGTGAATTGCAATTAAACTAAATTGTCATTTATCAAGTATTACATTCAATTTATTGTACATAAATGAACAACAATAAATTCATTTCAATGAAAATGTATTTAAATTAAAAAGTATTTTAATAATTAAAGCACTTAATTTATTAATGGGAGGAAAAATAATAAATGTAAATCAAAATTTGATTAAATAAAATCTTAAAATTTTAATATTCTTCATGTGAGGGGATTATGTCCTGAGGGGATTTTGTCTTGAGGGAATTTTGTCCTGAGGGGATATTGTCCTGAGGGGATTATGTCCTGAGGGGATTATGTCTGAGGGGATTATGTCTGAGGGATTGTGTCTGAGGGGATTATGTCCTGGATTCGTTTTGAGCTGCTTCCAAGTTGGTAGTGGTGGAGGTGAAAGAATTTTGTGGAAAAACACATTATTCGTCATGTTATGAACTGAAGAAATATTGGTTTTCCAATCTATCGCATAACAACTTGTGGCATAAAACACGATTTATCGTGAAACCCACTGCATTGATATAACATGTCTCTGTTTCAGTGTTCCTGATCATTGGATTTACACAGATAGTTTATGGAACAGCCACTTTCATGTACTCAACTATCTACCTGAGGCAACAGACTTGCATGTCTCGGATGACGGTGTTTGGGATCTGTTCCATGGCTGTATTCCACCTGTTGCTCTGGATCATGGCGATTACCATCTTCCAGAGTGTTGGGGGTGATGATGATTATGATGACTTAGATGATAATGGTAGCAGTCAAGCACGCACATTAAAAAAGGTGTAAAACCGTGGACATTCCCACGTGGCCGTGCTTGCTCACGTATTGAGTATGTCCGAAGCTTTCATGATGTTGGAAATGTGGAACAAATTTGTGATTGTCCACAAAGTTGCCGAATTTCCGCATATGACGTGGAAAAATTCCGAGCTGGACATTTTGGATTGTTCCCGCCCATTATTGCTAATCTTGCAGAGGAGCTTGGAAAGAAAATATTACTCCAGCAGCTTTCAGAACAACGAACTGAGAATCGTTCTTGTTTAAAGTAATCAAGATGAAGAGCAACAGTTCAATGTTTTGTAATGACTGACTTAAATATAAAATGTATGTAAATAAATACTAACAATAAGCCTGCAAATCCACTAGTGATATTAATTATAACATTAGCGTTGATACCTTTTATAATTGTAATTAATCTTTGAGAGTGTTAAAGGGAAACAAAAGTCATCATTTTTGGGCCTACTAATACATAACCATTTTCAACTACAATTAAGAACCTCGTGCAAGTGGTTTACTAGGAAAACCTTGTTGAACATACAACATCTTAATTTCATGGGCTGCGCCATACTGTTAGATAACCTTACATCACAGATGCCACAGTCTAGCAATATTCACTCGACATATTAAAATATGTTTGTTTACATCTATTCCTATACTTGCTAATAGGATATGGCATTGCTGTTTGCATCCAGACTCAACTTATGTAACATTTTAGCTTTTGTTTACTAATTGTTTTTGCTTGTAATGAATAAATATTATTATAAAAATAAAAACTTCTCTTTTACATTGTTTATGTTTTCTTTCTCTTATATGAATGTGCTATGATGAAAATGCTTGCCACACCCACCAGCAGCTCACCAGCGTACCCAGCCATTGGCTGAGAGGGAAACCCTCCTCAGTCTACACTACTGCCTGCCTGCAACTTTACTCTCCGACTGTCTCCTTTTCTGTCCTTCTCCCAGTCTACAACACTGTTTAGCACCCATGCCTGGCTCACAAAACACTCACTAGCCAATAATTATCTCTCACTTTCCGGCCTCCTTTTTTGAATAGACTAACTAACACCACATCTTTCTCATGAGGCAACAGTCCCTGGGTAATTAATTAACACTAATACTTATCAATCTGGATACATTGGACCTTGGCTCTTCTCTAACACATTCCAGAACTGATACTGGCAGGATACTTAGAGCATGTAGTTAATTATAATAAGTATAACTTATATAGCAAACGGATGACATAATTATATTATAAAACTGATGTGGTAACAATTATGATGAGCCCTACCACATCTGTAGAGCCATAGAGTCACACGGTTCCAGACCTGCCAAGGTAGTGGAAATGGGGGGAATGGATTATTGACAGTTTACTGGAATCCATGGCAGGAAATGAAAGGCTAATCATTCAGGTAGGCCAGAATGAAAGGGGTACCCAAGACAATAGACTGTCCACTGGTGGGGTCACTGGGAAGATAACCTGGTGGATAATTACAGCTACCTATAATCACTCTCTGGCTGTAAATTTTCAGGACTGGCATTGTTAATGTTTACTCCCTCAATGAGCTGCCACCCCAACCCACCCCAACAATCCCAACACAACACAAAGGAGTCATTTGTCAGCAACAGACAACATATTGTTTGATTTGTTTCAATGAATATGTAATCTCTGAAGCCATCAACCTATAAACCAGTGGTCTTTTCATGTTGTATGAATAACAGCTCGGGCATTGACCAGTTGACCTACTGAGTACTTTTTCAAAGAACACATTGTGAAAGTGGATTCCCAAGGCAGACAATGGTTTCATAATCCGCTAAGGATACTGCTCAATATAGAGCACCTTTTCCAGTGGCATTCTCTGGTGCATTCTGAGTAATATTTAGTTTTATATGGCATCGTTTCTTGTGACTTCTGTTCACATAAAAAAATTGGGTTTTTTAGCAAAAATAGTGTAATTTAAAAAAAGCAATTCTGGTCTAATATAATGACTGGTGGTTCAAAAGCTTGGTGTTTTGAAACTTTATTTGCCTTCCTCTTTTCTGAATTTGAGTATCAAATTTAATATTTGATGATCTCATCAAAAACAAAATATGAACACCACACAGGATGAACAAACCTTGCACATGTGAACAGGTCACTATTTTATTTCACATTGGCGAAAATGTTAACGGTTGTATGCAAATTTATATTTTGAATATTCTGTGTTAATATTTATTATTTTGTCAACCTGCTATGATAAAATTTTCAACTTTTGCCATTTCTTTCTCTGGAAAATCATTACACAAGGTGCTCCCCAGCAAATGGAATCCAAAACAACTACATTATGTCTTTATGCGTAAGGGATCCTAAAGTCGCTGGCACACGCTTATGTTGACAGTCAGCCAGTAGAATATTTAATCTGGCCACAGCATAAGTGTTGTAGTCTTCAAATATGGCCATATCCCTGTTAAAAAAACAGTTTTACATGGACAAAATTGCCAAAAGGAGGTATAATCTCAAAATCACTGGTGCTATATTCGTATGCCATGAACCCGGAAATAAAACAGTGGTTTGTCCCCACATATGAATCTGATTTGCAGCATAAGAGTAAAAGTATAATTTTTAAAACATAACCTCTCTGTGTCCACCAGCGGGCAGATCAAACAAGGGATTTCAATAATAAGGGGTTGGGGTGTAATCATACCTGCCTAAATCTGCCACAGCTGGGCATCAGGCTTCAGGACTTTTTACATACAAAGAGGGGAACATTGCCTTGAGTGGTGGTCTAATGGCTAGGGCACCCGCGTGTTGATCGAGAGGACTGTCGTTCGATCTCACCTTCGCTGTTTCGAAGCTTGGGCAATTTTGTTCACCCCACTTTGCCTGTGTCTTTTGGAAGAAAAACTAAAAAGCTGTTGGTCCCTTCTATCTGGTGTCTATATGCAAGGGGAAGGAAAAGATCCCACAGGGACACCCTGAAATAAACCCTTGGCGCAATATCCTAGCAGGACTTTGCTGAATAATGATCTAGATCCAGAATCCTTTCATTTCATTCTTTATGTCAGGGCATTTTTACTAAACTTTCACTGGGGGCAAGGTCCTGAAAGGAAAATTTCAGTAGAATAAGAGAACAACATCTCCCGTAAAGCCTAAAGGCAAATATTTCAATTATCAAAAGGGCACACTTGTCCATAAAAAACTATTTGCTGATATGGGAGCCAATGGGACACTTCCAGTGGTAAAAATACACAATTTTTAATTAAAAGTTTATTTTCTAGATGTGAAACAGCTAAACCACTGGTCCACATTTCGCAATAAATAATCAGTGCCAGACCAACGTGATGCCCTTGCGGTTATTGATGCACAGCATAACAATCGACACGGATTTCGGGCGTCAAAGGGTGGATACTCCTAAACCGAAACTGTGCTGAAAGAAGATATAAATCCTCAACCGCACAATCCATTGAGCGTTTTTTTATTTTATTGTTACTTCGTACTTTTGTGTGAGATAACTGTAGTTGCTATCAAATGCAATTTTCAATCATAAAGCATCAAGTTGGTAGACTTCACTTAATATCGACTACTCCAACAGGCAGCTGAACGGTGTTTCGATCGCTTTTGACGCTGTGGTTACAGGAAAAACTACACATGAACTGGATAAGGGAGATAGGAGGTTATATATATCGTTTTTTTAGACACTATTTCCGGTTGACAGCCGATAGCGACATGGCGACTCGTGATAGTGACCATGCCAATGAACGACCATCGTCAACGTTCGACAACGTCGATGACACTCGAGGTTCCAACAAGCCACATACACGCGAATCTGCAGTTAAACATGAAAAAGGTTATAATTTACATTAGTGATAAGTAGCATCATGCTACATTTGAAATGGGTACACTACAGTTCAGAACGGCAATAAGTAAAAAAAAGTTATAACCAAAACAGTGACAACCAAAACTGCGACAACCTTGGTCAAACACCAACACGTCAAGTCAAACCTCTGACACCCATTGGTCAAAATATTGGTCAAAATGGTGACACCCATTGGTCCAAACAGCGACAAACAAAAGTGGTGACGGTGACAAAATAAATAAAAATTGCATATAAACATGACGTTAACTCTGTTCACACAAACAATACTGATACAGTTATCATCCTGCATTTATCTGTATTAGGATTTAATTGCACACAACAAGAACTCCCCTGGTTTTTGAGATGAGCTAGCATACAAAATGCATAAAAATATGGAATTTAATAGTTAAAGCTGCTTCCTCAAATGGTTCAGTCCATAGTGAAGCCGGTTCACTTATGTCCAGATGTGTGAATAGTTTAAGTAGTGTGCGCAGTCTGTTTAATAAAAAATGCCTATTTTGTTCAAATCCTCAAAAGAATCGACTTTAGTCGTTAGATCTGGTAAGGATCGAAATAGTGGGTATCCAAAATGGTAAACACTGTAGGTCAATGCTGATAATATCATGACCTCCATCCTCTCGTGATTTTTCTGCATTTCAATTTTCATTTCAGTTATGTTTGAACAAGCATTAACTAATTTAATGGTTTGTCTGATGATTTCACAAAAACTACATGCAGAAATTGCACAAATGAGCTAGGTAGGTTTGGTTTAAAAAAAATTATTTGAAATGAGACTAGCAAACAAATCGAATTGATTAAGCACCTTTTATGAATACTCAAAAGGAAGCCTATAAAGCAGTAACAAACTAAAGATTGACTTATTTTATTATTTATTTTTGTGTTATTTTGACAAACAAAGTTGTCGCATTTTGGTTTGTTGCTGTTTTTGATCTGTCGCCATTCTGACTTGTATCAAAGAAGGTGTTTACATCAGGTTTATTGTTTAGTTTTGTCAACATTTGACGTGTCTTAATCACAATTGTTGCCATTTTGACCAGTGCCCATTGAAGGTTGCCACTAGTGTTATTAATGTTAGCCGTCTTGGCCAACAAATATATAGCAGTTATATTAACATCAAGGCTAGAAAATAAGCAACTGAGTAAACATAAATTTGTTTTATTATTAAAATGATATACACTATCATTAAACATCTAGGCACAACTGACTTAATATAAATTTATGAAGTTATAAAATATGCACATTATTTGCAGAAGACATTGTTATATTAATTATATGTGACATCATCTTGTTTTACGGATTGCATTTAAAATATGTTGGAAAAGTTGTTTACAGATTACTAATTTTGAAAGCATGACTAATAACGTTTACTGAACAACAAAAGAAACGCAAATATTTCAACGTATGTTTTTGTCATGACACAATGAACTTGGCGAACTTTTGTCAACGCAGCATGGCACAACTACATGTGGTGTCTCGATAAAGTAAAAAATCTCGTGCATAGCATATACATGGTCAAACTCGGTTAGTTCAGGGCCTGCGTGTGCTCATGCAGGCGCCATTGGTGACATTTAAGCAGTGAGCATTGTTCATTTGGTCAACAGAAATAAGATTACTCCCCAACACAAATGTTGTCATCACTAGCCTTGTCACAGCAGCCACTGGAATTAAAAATGAGTTGCTGTGAAGTGGATGACCTCAGATCAATACAAAACAAGACCATCGTATTAATCACATTGATGAATAGGTACTATAACACTAATGAAACCACCCGGAACACCAGCAAGAACCCTTACTAAATAACACAGGCTTGTTGTGCAGTCAAGTAGCATGCCGCCAACTTGCCGATAAAAAAAAACGTATAAACATGAACTAACTGGCAAGTTCATTGTGTCATGACAAAAACTTGTTGAAACGTTTTCGTTTCTTTTGTTCAGTATATATGCACTAGTTCTAGATTTTTTTGCTGTTGCAAAAGTAATCTTTTTCTTGCAGAAAAATTTCAAAACATGCCATTGGACGAAAGGCGAAAACTCTACAGCTGCCGACAGAAGTTTGAGATGGTAGACAGAATTCCGACCATGCCTGTGTACTTTCATCAGCACAAAAAGAGACTTCTTAAAAAAGGTATTTTCATCCCAACACAGTCGCACATTCATACCTCAGCAAGCGTTGGGCTAAAAATCTATGTAGTCAATTTGGTTAAATGCCAACATTTAATTTTCAAGAGCTTTCACATTTTACAAGATTTGTTTGTTTGTTTCATTCGTTTCTGGACATGATTACACGTTAGCTGCTTTTACGTGCATGCACAGCTTGCACTTGCAAACTCGCTTTTTGGTATATCGTACAAAATCCACGGAAATTGCCTGAAACAATCTACCTTAATCACCCTTCATGGTGTAATCTTCAAGGTTACCATTTGGCCAATTATCGTGATCATTGTGGTTGGTCCTTTGCTCCAGATACAACTTCCTACCTTTCAATGTTGGGCTCATGCTAGCTTGCTTTACTGAGTACACACTGTTTATAGACCAGTTGTACCTTCACTATTTTGTTTGTCTGTAAAATTTATGAGATGGTACACAATTCTCTACTGAATTATGGTTTCCACCAATACAATGCTTCAAAAGTGTAGAATAACCACAATTTGGTACAATATTGTTTACTACTGGTAGATCATGCATGATAAAAACAACAGCTGAATACAAGTTGCAAATAGCCATTGACATGTCAAACACTCTGCTTGTTTGGAAGTGCACAAATGCTCTTCCAGTTTTTGCCTTGAATGTCTTCTGTCCCATCTGTTAATAAGCTTCGGCTTACAAGATTTGGTACACATATTGTATTGCGGATCAACTACTTTTACTGGCTTCTCTTAAACGAAATGTGTAATCTAATCTAGGTAGTGTAATTCAAAAAGACAATGCAAATGTGTTTTAGTCAATAGAACATGTTTTAATCGGGCATACAAATGTTGGATCATGTATGAAATTAACACATTTTAAACAGCACTAGGCTGAAGAAAAAGTATATTGACTGCATGAATTGGTTTGGTTAAATAGTTGACCGTGCTTTCCAGTGATAGGCAGAAAGCCAGAGTTTGACATTGATGACAGACTGAATGAGAAGATATCTTTGTGGAAGGGAGACATCACCTCACTGGAGATAGACGTCATTGTCAACGCCGCCAATTCTTCCCTGCTTGGAGGGGGCGGTGGTAAGTTCTGTTGGAGAAAAGAGTTCTCGTTTTTGCCAATTCTTGCTAATTAACATTGTTTCACTTTTTCTCCATTGACGTTTGCCGAGTCTTAAAAATAGCCACTTGACACCTAGAGGGCATCTGAATAATTTTTTTAATTGTCTAAGTATTGGTCTTAAAAAAGTCCTAAAAAGATCTTAAATCAGATCAGTTGAAAGCTGGACATACCAGTGGTAAGTAAGTCCATGCTATATGCCATGGACTGGTTGGGTCAACTGGTTCATCCCCTAGTGTTTTGTGTGAAATTGTGATACTGTATAGACTGCTATAGACAGTTGACAAGATGTCATAGTTTTAGTTGATAGCTGTATACAGAGAGCTGCTGCGTCACAACTCAAGGCAGAGTGTGCATTGTTTTAGTTGATGGCTGTATACAGAGAGCTGCAGCAGGGCTGGGTCCAATTACACAAAATTATATCAATTACAATTACAATTACATTAAATATTTTATTTCAATTACAATTACAATTACAGTCATAATTTTCCAAATCAATTACAATTACACTGCTTCAATTTCAATTACAATTACAATTACATTATGCGGAACCAAATATATTCAGCATTTGTTAATTATGTATTTTTGCGCGTTTTGCTGAATTTCAATATTTTGTACACAATTGATAAACAAATATAACGGTAATGTTTGTACATTTTGTTGAATTGTGACTTTGAATTATGCTAAATAAAAAGATAGCCGTTAAAACATATTTTTATTATATAAAAATACAATGCAATATCCAGACATAATCCTACAGGACATATTCCAATGCAGACATTTATCCGTGCGCATTTCTTAAATTTTTCTTTGGAAAATACTAATAATAGGGTTTGATGTGTTTACTTTGAGGTTGTAGCTCCTGCTCTAAGCTGACATTCTTAATTGGTCTGCCCTTTGCTTTGTGTGAGTTGGGAATGGGAAGAGAGGCCATATAAATGGTCCTTGCCACCTGACCTGTCTCCAACCCACCACAACACAAGGGGTGTAATTGGCTTGCTGGCTGTTACCAACTTACTGAAAAGGCTAATTGCTAAGGCTACCCACCACTAGCACCACTGACCAGTACCCACCAGACAGTGAATACTGTGACTTAAATATAAATATATAAGCAGGTGTTATTATTAGTCTTGATTTTCAACTCATGTGAGACTTAAATTATATTTTTATTGACAATTCATTCAGGTAGTTTGTGATATGAAACGTACTGTAATTGATTGTAATTGAAATTTTATTTCAATTACAATCAATTACAGTACGTTTCAAAACAAAATATAACAATTACAATTACAATTACAGCAACATTTTGAAACCATAATCAATTACAATTACAATTACACGATTTTGCTGTAATCAATTACAATTACAATTACATAATTGGACCCAGCCCTGAGCTGCAGGGTCACACCTCAAGGCAGAATGTGCATTGTTTTAGTTGATGGCTGTATACAGAGAGCTGCTGGGTCACAACTCAAGGCAGAGTGTGCATTGTTTTAGTTGATGGCTGTATACAGAGAGCTGCTGGGTCACAACTCAAGGCAGAGTGTGCATTGTTTTAGTTGATGGCTATATACAGAGAGCTGCAGGGTCACACCTCAAGGCAGAATGTGCATTGTTTTAGTTGATGGCTGTATACAGAGAGCTGCTGGGTCACAACTCAAGGCAGAGTGTGCATTGTTTTAGTTGATGGCTGTATACAGAGAGCTGCTGGGTCACAACTCAAGGAAGAGTGTGCATTGTTTTAGTTGATGGCTGTATACAGAGAGCTGCTGGGTCACAACTCAAGGCAGAATGTGCATTGTTTTAGTTGATGGCTGTATACAGAGAGCTGCAGGGTCACAACTCAAGGCAGAATGTGCATTGTTTTAGTTGATGGCTGTATACAGAGAGCTGCAGGGTCACAACTCAAGGAAGAGTGTGCATTGTTTCAGTCGATGGCTGTATACACAGAGCTGCAGGGTCACAACTCAAGGAAGATTGTGCATTGTTTCAGTCGATGGCTGTATACACAGAGCTGCAGGGTCACAACTAAAGGCAGAGTGTGCATTGTTTCAGTCGATGGCTGTATACACAGAGCTGCAGGGTCACAACTAAGGGCAGAGTGTGCATTGCTTGGCCGCTGTGATACTGGAGACTGCAAGATCACCTGTGGTTAGTGAATTATGTTCTCCCAAGCCTGCATTAGCATTTGGCTGGTATCAATAATGTTATATGTGTAACAGTAGAATTGATATAAGTATTATTGTAAAGACGTCCTGGTGATCTTGTATGATAATGCAGTTAGAAACTTTTAATGCGGCAGGTCTAAACCAAATAACAATGTTGGTTTTGACAAAGGTACCAGGACTCGAGCAAGCATTGAGGAAGTATGAGTAGTTGAAAGTTATGAGAAAGAACGACAGTACTTGAGTATGAGTATTTCAATATAACCTTTATTAGTATAAGTGATGGGTAGGTTTTCCTTGTGTCATTGGCATTCTATGAAACACAGTCTACACTGTAAACAACATAAAAGTTGTTTTCTGTTATAACCACAATAAATTCAAATCAGAGGCAGTTACTACCAATTCCTTCTTTCTCAGCACAGAAATGTTAGCAACAGGTTCAATGAAGGCAGTAGTGTCGTTTTCAAAATGTCTGTGTACAGTATTCATATGATTCTGCATCTACAAAACAACTGAGACTTGAAAAGGTTGCTGACATTTTGTAAACAAAGTCTTGGATGTGCGAATAATATATGTTTTTGTTTATTTGCAGGATATAAGTTGCCAGCAAAGCGTAAGTAGTTTTGTTTGCTTATCCCAAAGGAGATTAACGGAGCACCCCAATAAAATTTTTTTGTGACGGGCCTTCATATTTGTCTTTTTGGATTATACTGATTAATACTTGTTGCATCCACATAAATGTTCTATCTTTTGTCCATGCTTTCAAAATGTGTTTTACTTGCATGGTTGAAGAATGATAATTCAAATTAGCATAAAAAATAAATATTGATTGTATCATGCTGCATGCAATAATGTTTCTAATATAGTAGCATCATTATAGATGAACACCACCTAAAAATGTATATTTTTTATTTGTGCAAATTGTGCACAAATATATAAGCATAATTTTGTTTTCAAAACAAATCACTGTAATTATCACATACAATTATAATAAAAGTTTTTATTTTTTAGTAAACACTCAATGCATTTCTTCCTCTCAGTAATATAGTTAGTACCATTACACTTGTTAAATACTTTGCAGAATGTTCTGCCAACTACGTCAACTGACAGGGTTTTATTATTTGTTTGCAAAAATCCAGCATACAAATTTATAGGTATCAATGTTACTGAGATTAGTACTTCGGCACTAATGATAGGATGCTGACTCACGTTATAGATGTACTCCACACTGTTGGCCCAATTGGAACAAACAAAAAGGATTTGAAGAGCTGCTACAAGAGATGTCTGGACGAAATGAAAAAGAACAATCTCCGCACCATTGTCAGTACTCTATTCGGTGAAACTTCATTATTAAAATTCCTTCCTCAGTTAAATGTTTCCACTCGTGTTGTATAAGAATCATTTCGCAAAAATTCAAACCTCCCTAGCATCCACTATGACGTGCTAGCTTGTTTCTACACATTTTTTATTTAGTTTTGGTGAATTCATCAGACAAACTATAAAATTATTTTTGCCAAAAAGAACAAAATTGGTCAGGTTCAATTTACAATAACATAAGGTCATTCACACTTTTGCAAGATCAAAGTTAATTCTTTCGATGATTTTAACAAAAGTATGCACTCCTATTAAACCGACTGCACACATTGCTTGGGCTATTCACACGCTACAGATTTGTACATCAGCGAATCTGATTCGTGATGAGCTAAATTAATTAACAATTACAACTGGAGCAATCAATCTGTTAGAGCATAAAAATATGGAATTTTTTTATATTTATTAATAATTAAGACAAATGCTGAAATACTGGTAAAATATATGTAAAAAAAATGTCTTATATGGTGTGATTTCTGACCTTTGGAAACAGCCTAAAGCGCTTTACACATTCCCTCCAACATCATCTCAACGTCTCTGGAAAGCATTCAGTCATGCTACAATTACTGCATTAAATATATTCAGCTCTCATCATTTCAGTCTGTGGCCATGGAGTTGGACAGCTGAGTGATCTCATGTTCTCGTGTTTCGTAAGCTGAACATTATTCTAAAGGATTATCCTCAATGTAGTTTTTGTAGACAAACTATTAAATTATTTAGTGTTTGGTCAGCCATCAATTGAATTGAAAATGGAAATGCTGAAAACTCGCAAATTTTGTATTTGGTGAAATCTCATAAGTTTGTATGTGATTGGCGAGAGGAAGTGTTTACCATTGTGGATATCCACCATTTTGAGCCTTACTTGAACTAATGATCAACGTTAATTCTTTTGATGACCATTCACACTCCACATATTTGAACGTCAATGAACCGGATTCGTGATAGGGTAAATCAGTTGAGGAGGGAGTTTTAATGATTTCCATGTACCCATATATCCTTATCTTCCTCCTCTTTCAGGCATTCCCCTGCATATCAACAGGCATTTACGGTGAGTCACTGTACTACCATGTCACAAAACTGTTACTTTATTACAGTATTATAATATAATAAATAATATATAAAATACTTCTATTGCACTAAAATCCTTGGGAGACCCAAGTTCGGCAGCACACCAAAACAGACGGGGTTAAGCAGTTCATAATCGATAAGCAGTTCCAGTTGTAAACAGCTGGATTGATAAGTTCCAGTTGTAAACAGTGGGATTGGTATGCTGGGGAGCTATAAGCAAGTTTAAACAGTTGGGTTTTTAGTTTACCACAAAATGTTGTTATATTTCCTACAGACTTAACACTAACAGGCAGCGAGTTCCACATAGTCGGTGTAGCAACTAAAAAAGCTCTAGTTCCAACATTTGTGTTAACACTGGGAACAAAAAGTAGATTAGAATTAGATGATTGTAGATGTCGGGGCCGTCTTGCAGAAGTGAACAGTGAATGTAAATATGCACTAAAACAACAAGATATGGCTTATACGATATTTACTGGCTGGTACCTTCATGTTCTACTTCTAGAATGTATATTTCTCACTTTAGCACATTTCTTGTATACTTATATACCCCATAGTTCAGTATATCTTACGCTATCAGCTTACCATTTGTTATACAATGTAATTCCAATTCTGACACTATATTTGCAGTTTGTATACTATAACATGTAGTATAAGTTACTTGTTAATGTCAGATTTGATGTATGTTCACGTGACGTTAACAACCTCATCGACACCTACGAATGCAGGTGAATATCTGGTTGTTTGCAGGTTACCCAAATGTTGACGCCTGCCACGTTGCATTAAAGACTGTCCGACAATGGCTGGAGGAGAAGGACAATGCCAGCCAGGTCTGTTTAGGATGAACCTTTCTATCTTCATAAATTTAATGTTGTGGAATTTTGATGTGCTAATGGTTTCTTAGTCCACTTGCCATCTAGATATGGTCTCTATGGCAATCATAAATCGATGGTATTCTACATAACTCAATAGTTGTGTTGTTTACTTGAGCTGGTTGTTGTAAACTTTGTTAAATGTATACTGATGTGCACATTCTGTAGTCTAGTAGGCCGTCCTATGGAGACATTTTTCTAAGAAACAAACCACACTTATCGTATTTGTAGTAAAAGGTAAAAACTCACAACCCTTGTTCTCGTCAACTTTTGACACAAATAGTGTGTTGTACATTAGAGTTGTACATTAGAGTTGTACATTAGAGTTGTACATTAGAGTTGTACATTAGAGTTGTACATTAGAGTTGTACATTAGAGTTGTACATTAGAGTTGCAGTGGAACCCAAGAACTCTCAGTTCCTTCAGTCCTCTGTCAGTAGGCTCTTTGTGATGCAGGTTGATCGAATCATCTTCTGCCTCTTCCTCAGAGTAGACATTGATCACTATGAGGACTTGATCAGCGTGTACTTCCCACTAGAGGGTCACAAGGCAGACGGTGAGTGTTCCAGGTCTACTACAATGCTGCAAACCTGCTTCGACAAAACGTTCATTGCTTGTCTCCATACACGTCCACTGGCGGCCTACTTATTTGAAGTTGATGTTTTTTAATGGGTGATCTCAAATGTTGATGTACAGCACTACATGAAATTGGTTTCATGGGGAGGGAGGTAGCATGTATTTGTAGAAGTTCATGAGCGTGATGACTTTGAATGCATACAGGCAGTTTTGCATTATGAAGGCTGAAGTACCCACTGGCGAATACGCAGTTGCTGAAGTTCCTCTCTAGTTGATGTAATTCAAAGTTTCATGTAGCGGGGAGGGAGGGTCTGAGATTACATTATGTTTGTTTTGAGGTCATTCATGTTGATGGCTTGGTTTTGTTTTTCATTAAGTCTACAACAGCTGATTATATGTCTTCTTTCACTCAAGCAGACTTGGATTAAATGCAGTTAAAAAGTATTCAGACATAACTTAGTGATGCATAATCTTTATAATCATAAATATGAATACGCTTGTTTTCAAGCAAATCTAAAGAAAATAAATTTTAAGAACAAAGTCAAATGCATGTGGTGAGTACAGATTAAAATATAGGGTGGACAGAATGGCTGCTAACTCTAATTTATATTCAGTTCATGAAGCACGATGTTAGTTACCAGCATTAATTTACGACATCCTTGCCATCAGGGCTTCCGACTACATAAAGTACCCCTAGAAGAATAACTCTCGCCACCAGGGCTCCTGTTTACATCAGTACCCCTGGAAACTAACCTGCTGAAACGTGGAACTTACTGTTGCTGATTTAACCAATAGCGGCTGTCCCCAGGATCTTGGGGGCTCGCACATGGGAGCTTAACTTTAATTTGCTGCGGACCAATCGTGGGAACAGTCTTTGAAATAGTTTTGTGCGTCTAGTTCCAAGATAAATGTTGACCAAGACAGGAAGTGGGACAAAGTACAAATGATTCAGCGTACATCCACACCATTACATCTGCACCATTACATGCACACCATTACATGCACACCATTACATCCGCACCATTACATCAACACCATTGCATCCACACCATTACATCTGCACCGTTACATCAACACCATTACATCAACACCATTACATCAACACCATTATATCCACACATGGTGTGGAATAAACTGAAAATTCCATGTTTCAAAGGGTTTACCTACTGTTGCGCTGCTACCATCCCTGGCTACCAAAGATGATTTATGGAACCTCTAAAAATGTTTTATTTGTAAAGAGTAATTACAGGAAATACAAATACTTATGGGAAATGCAAATTGACTTATATTTAAATGCAAATATTCTGCATTCCAATAATGCCCACTGTGCCATACTGAATATTTATCAAAAGTTATTTTATGAACTAATAAATACTGTCTATATTTAAGTCAACATCTCACTCTGGCCTACTATTGCTGTCCTACTATTACTGTCCTACTGGCTCCATTTAGCAATGCTGCAGACAGCTTAATGTGTCCGCTGCAGGCCTGGAGTCTATTACGTTGTAATGTAATAGATTTAACAAGATTTAACAAGATTGCTATCTCGAACAACAAGTTCCAGATGGCAAGTGGACAAGGAAGCCATTGGCTTATCGAGAGTCCAACAATTTTCTCATCTATGTGTAGCCCGCCCTTATCAGATATCTGTCAATTCTATTTTTAAACATATTCACACTACTAGCATTAACACAGTCGTTTGGCAGTTTGTTCCATTCATTTATCACCCTCTGTGAGAATGAGTACTTTCTCATGTCCAACCTACACTGCTCCTTAACTAATGCTGATTTGTGTCCTCTGGTTCTACTGCCTTCTTTAAGTTTGAAGAACATATTCCTATCAACATCCTCATAACCGTTCACTATTTTAAACACTTCTATTTGGTCTCCTCTTAGTCTCCTGGTCTCTAGTGTTGTCAAACCACATTGTAATAAGCGACTTTCGTAACTAAGGTCTCTTAATTCTGGAATCATCTTAGTTGCTCTTCGTTGTATTCTTTCTAGCTTATCTATGTCTTTTTTACGATATGGCCTCCATGCTTGAATACAATATTCCAAATGTGGTCTAACTATTGCTTTGTACAGGGGTACAATTAGATGTTTCTCCTTATACGTGATAGTTCTCCTAATTAGGCCTAGAATTTGATTTCCTTTCGAAACAGCAATCCCACATTGCTCTGAAACTTTCATGTCAGCATTAAATGTTACTCCTAAATCCTTTTCTTGTGTGGTTCTACCTTGTACAGCATCCCCCATTTTATATTCCTCATCCATATTTCCATGTCCTATGTGTATACATTTACACTTCCCAAAATTGAATAACATTTGCCATTTTTCTGACCATTTAACTAATTTTTCTAGATCATCCTGTAAACTTTGTTTATCTGTATCATTAGTAACCTTTCTGAATACTTTTTGTGTCATCTGCAAATTTGAGTACTTTGCTAGATATGTCATCATCCAAATCATTTATATATATTAAAAACAGTATAGGGCCTAACACTGATCCTTGTGGTACCCCACTCAAAACAGATTTCCAGTTTGAAATCTTATCATCTACTATTACTCTCTGTCTTCTGTGTGTAAGCCACTTTTCTATCCAGTTGATTACATCATTGCCTATACCATGGGCTTTTAGTTTAAGTATCAATCTTTGATGTGGCACTTTATCGAAAGCTTTCTGAAAATCTAAGTAGACAACATCCATTGGTGACCCGTGATCTACCCACTTTGTAATTTCTTCTAAAAAACATAAGAGATTGGTTAGACATGACCTTGCTTTTAGGAATCCATGTTGAGATGTATTTATTAATTTATGTTTTATGAGGAATTCCACCATGTGGTCTCTAATTAATGTTTCAAGTAATTTACATACGACTGATGTTAAACAGAATAGATTACTATTACTTAGTTTCCTCTCTGTTACTGTTATTATTACTATTATATGCTGAAGGCAACGTAATATATTACATTTCAAGCTATTACTATTACATTTTCCATCGGAACTATTTTCTTTCAATTAAACATTTTACGTACTTAAACACTTATATAGATTCAAATTAACCGATGGGTGTATCATCGATAGTAAGTGCACATTTTATGAAAAACTGACAAGAAATACTTAGATGACAGTTTATACTTAATTTTTGAGGCAAAACAACTGCTTACTTTAGTGTAAATTTATCGTTATCAACACAAAACCTCTTGCATACAATACTGAGATGTGGCAAGATGTCCTGTCTGTAGTCTCGCTGTACTCAATCTCTAGGTGTTTTATATCATATCACATCACATATCTGACATCAGAACAAGATCGCTTTACTTTAAAAGATGGCTGTTGCATTTAACTGGCATGAGCTTCTGGATAACTGCATGGCTCAAACAACATCAATCTGGGTGATAGATCTTGCTGGCAATTAAAATTACAATTAGCTCATAAATTTCCCAATTAAATTAACTGCACGCATTTCCAGTCGGATGTAGAAGTTTCATATATTCATTGGAATTGAACAAAAAAACAATGTCACTGTCATATAACACAGCCTGATTATCCCATAGTAGACCCATACTGCTTGGCTGCTGCTTGGTGGACAGTTAACTATTGGCTCAAGGATATGATGTTATTCACACTTTTGGTCAATAGTGTGCAAGCTAGCTACCAACTGATAAAAACTCAGGAAAGTTGGTATAAGCCCCTGGATTTAGTTCAGATATTACCCAGCATGGCAGGCTGGCAGCTAGTGTTGGGAGATGGCAATGGTTGATTCAGATTTCAAAAACATTCAGTGAATGGATGAATAGGCTTGTGTGAAAAGATAGATGGCTGGTGGACCTGGCTTCAAATGACCAATTAGCCATGCAGCAGTCATACTCTCACAGTGTCTCCTGCTAATGGTGCTAAAGTTCATTGACTGTCATGGTTCGGATACTAAACCATTTTATCACCACCAAAATGTTCCAAATTGGAAATGTTAACAGGTCATGTCATGTCAAAATACATAATTTTTTGGTCTGATTATTTTCAATGAAATTGAATTTTGGTGTGATCGAAATGTTTAATTGTAATAGCAAAGTAATAGCTCAATTACTATTACTTTGCTTTCTATTACAATTACTATTACATTGCGTTCTGTTCCATCTATTAGTATTACTTGAACAATTGTAATCATTACTATTACATATTACTGTTACCCCAGCTTTGGTCAGTTGTTACCATATGTGCATTAGCATGGATGAATCTAGAATTTTTATGCAGGGAAGTTGTGCATGGTTGGGCATAGATTCTATTCAGGTGGTGGAAAAAATCTGGGGAAATTGTTTGCTTGAGATATTTTGGAAGTGCGTCCCCCAAGATGTTCGTAATTCACACCACTATTTTCCAGTGCACAAATAATGTTTCTATTCAGTTGGTCATAGGAATCACCTCTAGATTCACCTATTATTGGCTAAGTAACCATGTTTAATCTCACACATATTGATAAGATGTGCACCTGTTTTACAATAAAGATCATGTGAACTGAGGCAGTTAATGAATACAAATCTGGCAAAATTCAGAGCTATTTTAACAGGGTGTGGTGACTAACCCCAGGTGTGTTTCAAGGTGGATTTTGATGTTGCAGGTGATTCTGCAGCAGAGGACAATGCCGAATCTCGTAAATCTGGGGAACAGCGAAAATCTGGCGAACAGCGCAAATCTGGCGAACAGCGCAGTTCTGCAGAAGAAGATGATAAGACTGTAGCAGAAGTTGACAAACAGGCAGAAGATAGAAAGCCCAAAAAAGGTGACAGCTCTGCAGCAGGAGACAAGTCTGTAAAAGATGGTGAATCTGCAGAAGATGGCCATTTGACAAAAGATGGTGAACCTACAGAAGGTGACAAATTGCTAAAAGATGGCAAATACAAAGAAGGTGATAAATCTACAAATGGAGACGAATATAAGAAAGGAGACAAATCAGCAGAAAAAAGCAAATCTAAAAATGGAGAAAAATCTGCAGAAAAAAGCAAATCTAAAAAGGGAGACAAGTCCATAAAAGGAGACAAATCTACAGACGGAGACAAATCGGCAACAGCTGACAAAAGTGGCGAGACCCCCATAGATGTTGATAAATCAGCCAGACCTGACGAACCCATGGAGCAGAGCTCACAAGACGCTGGGGCGGTCAAGGAACAACCCATGGACTGTTCAGATGAAGACAGCACTGCTAAGCGGGAGGCATTGGCCAAAGATGAGGCACCCAAGTAACCAGCAAAATCACAATGTGATTTGGCATAATTTTGTTAAGCATCAACCCTTGACAGAGATTGACACTTGATTGTATTAACATTGCACACTCGTAGCTAGACTGTCCCCTGTTTTTATGTAGTTACCTTATATGTTCCTGAACAGAGACTTCATTATGCTTTGCCACAACATTTTTGTTAAATTGTGCTGTTTGTACCACATTTACCAGAACACTGAGCAGGGCATGCAACATTCGACTGATAATTAGAAACACAATATTTGAATGTCAGTTATGAATATACGTGCAAATGTGCTCACAAACACTGCTACATATTGTAGCAGACAGTTGATGAGACAAGCTACGTAGATACTCGATTATATTGCATTATCATTCAGTTATTCTGCGAGGAGTGAGCTTTGATTTTAACATGGAGTTTTGTTGATCTGGCATACAAGAGAAGAAACCGTCACTGTGTACTAAGCTATATCTGACATTCATCTTACAAGCCAATACCTATTCCTGTAAAAATACAATTGGAGGTAAATAATACAACCAAACATGGTTTATGTAAATGTGTGTACACATGTGCTTGTTTTGCTGTTACACTTCTATTGCTTTTGTATTGTTTTGATTTTAGTAATATCAATATAGTTTAGTATTCATGTGGCTATTGCCTGTGTGATTACATTAACATGTGAAATTAGTATTTAGATATTTTTTTAGAACTTGAGAAAATAATTGGTTTTCAAATAATGTCCAAAATTTATGTTACGTATCACCAGATGCTGGATTTACAAATTGTTGTCAAATGCTCTAATGGTGTTTTTTTATAATTGTAAGAAATGTTTTTAATTGCTAGAAGAATTAATACTTAATACAAAATTATTGTTTGTTTGGTTATATGATGATGTAATTCAGAGGTGACAAGTTTCCTGCTATGGTAAGGGGATTTTCTTTGTGGCTAATTTTGTAATATATCTTGCTTTTCCTTCTTTTAAAAATAATCTTTATTTTGGACCAGTTCCTGTTATTTTTCTATTATAATCTTCCTCTTATTTCTGTAACTTGGCACTGCTGCACGTTCTGATTTTCGATGTTAACTATAGGGGTTACCTACGATAGCACTGTGTTGTAAATCTTAACAATTGGCTCATTACATTTTATGTTACATGACTTCAAATTGGCTAAAACAATTGTTAATTTCATGTTGATGACACCACAATAAAGTTGTAAATGAGTAAAAGAGTGTGGATATGTTCATTTTGGAGAAATCCAAAACAACCAGAATGTCAGTTTATGTTTTTTGCCTGAAATAAAGGTGGGGAAGACAGTGTTAGTTTAGGCATTTTTCATTATTTGATATCTAGGGCACAATCTTATTCATAAGTCAACAATGTTTTTATTCACATAAGCTGATTATTAGTAGATCATTTTATACGTAGATAATATACCAGTACTGTTCATAGATAATTATATGTAGCTGATTTAAATAGGGTTGATAAGTTGGCTCAACTAACACTTGGTGTGGGATAAGCTGAGCCACTGTGTAACGTAAGTTGGGTAAATGCTTTATTTATAAAATTTACGTAGGCCTACTAAAATGTCATAACAACTTGGCTAACACATCTATCTAATAGGTACAATATGTTTCTGACAAGTCCACATGCTTAATTAATTAGTCGACACAATTAATATAGAATTATAAGCCCATTGTAACCAACTTCTAATATGTTGCCTAGCTATCCAATGTCCCAATTTGTTTGGAAAAATTAATTCCTTGAAGCATTTTGGGGTCTTTGTTCTTTAACCACTGCATGCTCAACTAACCCTCCCTGGGGCCTTGGGTGGCTCAACTAGCCCTCCCTGGGGCCTTGGGTGGCTCAACTAACCCTCCCTGGGGCCTTGGGTGGCTCAACTAGCCCTCCCTTTGGCCTTGGGTGGCTCAACTAGTCCTTCATTGGGCCTTGGGTGGCTCAACTAGCCCTCCCTGGGGCCTTAGGTGGCTCAACTAGCCCTCCCTTGGGCCTTGGGTGGCTCAACTAGCCCTGTTTCGACAATTAAACTCTTTTAATTAACTTCTAATTAATGCATCAAATGATAAATAATGTTTTCCCTGTGCATAGTTGAACCATTTGTAAGTGCACAGACAATACAGTCTGGTTACATATTTTGATAGTTTACACTCCAGCAGACATTAATCACAATCATTGAAAGTTTTGAAAAAAAAGTAGAACAAATACTTTTAACTTACATTTTCTGACCGTTGTGACAAATGACACTTATTGTACATGAACTGTCACTGGTGTAGTTTCCTAGGAAACATGGGTGGCTCAACTGTTCGATTGTCCCAACATTATGTTTACCAATAGTCATATGTTTGCATTTGTCAGGACAAAATTTTAATAACACTTATCACTCCACTGCTGATTGACTGATTGAGTTTATTCAGTAGAATTGGATTCATGAGTGGTAGTTAAGAAACAGTGTCCATAAATCCAATATACTACTGAGGATAACACATACAAGATCACAAAAGTACACTGTACACTTATTATCCTAAAAACACATTTAGGTCATGTTGTAGGATGTCCTGGTCATATGTGTCGGTAATTGTTCTAAATAATTTATGTCGTCTGCAAATAAAAATGCATCAGACTTTGTCTTTGACATTGTGAGTTCTGTTCTATATATATATATATATATATATATATATATATATATATATATATATATATATATATATATATATATATATATATATATATGTATATATATAACACAAATTATAGTGGTTAAGTAGTAGTATTCACGTGCTAATACACAATATAGTTCTTCGTAGTATAATTATTTTGAGGGGTGTCTGTATGAAATAAAATTTTATATTATATACAATTTATTTATTACATTGCAACGTGTTATACCACAAATATCTACAAGAGGGCACCATCAGTCATGATGTTGAATTATTTTTCCCAGTCATTCGCCAGGCGGCATAACGCACCTGTACGTTCCCGGATGTCATTAGGACGCGCAACGAAAGCCCGGATTTAAATATGGCGAGAAATAAGGTGTTTGGAAGTTGTTGTAGTTGAAGGAATTTTGTTGGATTTTCACCGGAGCTGTATATCTAAAACGTATGTATATTATTTATTTGATCTGCCGAGCTGATCGTTTACTCGCATGTTATGCAACACTGAACTGTAACTGTTTTGAAACGATACACACCTGGCTGGCGCCGTCCGGTTTGCTTCGTTCAACTCGGATGAGTTTGTTTTCCAACTTCGAATCACGACTTTGTTTTATGTGTCGCAACTTTATCGAATCAGCCTTTACTAAAACGTGCTTGAAAATAACTGACTTGCTTCCTGTCGTCGGCATGTGACATTATTTACACGTTAAAAAAACTAAAACTTAAAAGTTCTTCTAACTGGGTGATATTCGGTTAGTTTGTTGTCCAGCTAGGTGAGCAAAAGTAGGTCAAGCGAGGGCGTGTTTGCGTCTGTTGACTTATTTAATTTGCGTATTTGGTGTCTCTTCTGTTTAGCAACTGTTCAGTTCTGCCAACAACGTTTTTGGTAACTTATCAACTACACTGTTCGTTTCCAAGAGCATCTTAATATTTGATTACTTCGTTTTAGGAAAGTTTTTGATGCAATGTTTGCTATAGCATGCTTATTGCATTGTATGGACTGTATGACAAAATGTACTGAAAATAAACATATCAAATGTCACTGGGCAACTATTGTTAATACAAAACAATATACTATTGTAAATGATTGGCTTAGCCTTTTCTAACCAGGGGCTGTGCCCTCTTGTGTAGCTGGTACCTTTAGATCCGCAAATCTACTGTATCCCCTTTGAAGCCCATGAGCACTTTGTTCTACCATACTGTTCCTTCAGCATGACACACCAAGTGTAAAAGTTTACTGCTATTCCCTCTCTGTTTGCATGTAAAGGTTGGTTCATATATATATATATATATATATATATATATATATATATATATATATATATATATATATATAGCATGGCATCCAGTACTTGGGATTGTTCAAGGTGCTTTACACTTAACCCCCTCCCTACAGACCTGTTCATTCCAACGCCACCCGACTTCTTTGCGAAGCATTCAGCCATGCTGTAATTACTGCGCGAAGACTATTCGTTCAGGTATCCATCTCTGTCTGTAACCACATGCACACCACCCGCTGACAACATGTTATTTAAAGCCAGTTTTCAGTTGGCTGAGCAGCTATCTTTCCTCCACCTGCCAGGGTGTTTTTTGCTTTGTTTATTCAGTTTAGAGCATTGACAGATGGGAAACCAGTTCCTGATTGAGCAGGTCTTTTCTGAAGCCATAAACTTATCAGTCTGCTGGTCTTTTCTTGTTGGAATAACATCTTTGCCATTGTATGTAAATTGTTTATTGATTCATGCCCATTTTGCCTACTGTGGCTTTATGACTTGCCTACTGCCCAAATTAAGACCTACTCGCACTTTGCCTACTCTTGGATCACTTGATCTACCAGCTACATGTACATGGTTTGACTTCAACGTGTCACTTGATCTACCAGCTACATGTACATGGTTTGACTTCAACATGATCAAACGCTAAGTATAGGTTTATTGAGAGTAGGCAAAATGATAATACTATCAGTTGGTGAAATGGGGATACCCCCCTTTATTTACCCAGGCATAGATTGAGATAGAGGATACCAACAACTTTTACTATCTCTTCAAAAGACTCACTCAGGGTGGATGTCTGTGTCTTTCAGAGAGAAAGCAAAATTTGGATGGCTGAAATTGTACCAAGTTTCGAACTGACAGGAGGTGGACTTGAACCTCAGTCCCTTCAATCGACAGTGTGGTGCTCTAACAGTTAGACCACTCACTGTGCCCTAAAGATGAGAGCCAATGCGTTTGCAGTCAAATAAATAAAGGGAACATACTTTGAGTAATTTAATTCCTTCCCAGTGCCCCAAAAACTTATATTCATCTGAAGAGGTGCCCTGTTTTCAGTTCATGCACTGTGTGCCTCTCTGAAAACCTGCACCAGTCATGTTTAGTTGTGAAGCTGTGTTATAAACTTGTAATCAAATGGAATTCGAAGCATGTCATGTCCTGGTAGTGAAACAGGTCATTTCTAGTTGTTATGTGCATGACTGCATGTAAGTCATGTTAATGTGTTGATTTATGGTAATTTACCATGGGGTGGGTAAATTGGATTTGCACAATGTGTGTTGAGTAAGCAGGACTAGTTTATAGCATTAACATTTTAACTCCCCCATTTAACAGCACCCTGGGGGTAGACTGCTTGTGATAACATCTGTGTTGTCCAATGTGTGTTGTTAAAACAAACTAACCACTGTACACAGTAACTGATTTTTGCAATGAATGTAAGGTACCCTATTTTGCCTGCAAAGTTCTGAGAAAATAGTGTTTTCGTAAGAAGTAGTTTGGTAAAAAAAACTTATTTACACGTCTCAACTCCCGAGGTAAGTTGTTTCGTACAGATTACACATTTTAATTAAACATTTCCAAGGAATACAGCTGTATCCTGCATTTATACAGTATTGTCCCAAAACAATTCTTCAAACAACCCGTTGTGAGATAAGAAAGTGACCCCCTTATAGAATATATTTTTTTAAAACTACTATTTAAAAACAACATGGGTATGTATGTATGTAAATTTCATATACATTCTGAAGTAATAACGTAATTGTTTAGGATGAGGGGTCACAATTCAATGGGCACATTGCAATAGAAAGTGATCCCCATAGAATGTTGACCCAAATGTTAATTACTTATTGTCCATACTGCAATTTAAATATAACGTATGTATGTGAGTTTGATATACATTCTTTTTATATTTTTTATTTGTATGTAGCATGTTAAAATATGTTTTATGCATGCACGATAATAGCTTGTATATAAACATTGTAATAACACAATTAATCAGAATTAATAATAAAAAAATTATTAAATATACCAATACACGTTTAACTTTATGCAGGATTTTATTATATTTAACTAAATAAAAAATACCAAATGGCTATATTACATTGGAACTATGGTGTGTATGCATAAACAATGAACAACTTCATAACAATAATTTTTTTAATTATCCTCATTTATGTATATTGTTATATCCAATTACAAAATTATATCAATTACATTTAATTTTTTATTACAATTACAGTCATAATTTTCCAAATCAATTACAATTACACTGTTTCAATTTCAGTTACATTATGCGGAACCAAATATATTCAGCATTTGTTAATTATGTATTTTTGCACGTTTTGCTGAACTTAAATATTTTGTACACAATTGATAAACAAATATAACGGTAATGTTTGTACATTTTGTTGAACTTTGAATTATACTAAATAAAAAGATAGCAGTTTAAAACATATTTTCGTTATCTCAAAATACAATGCAATATCCGGACATAATCCTACAGGACATATTCCTTACAGACAAAATCACAAAATATGAAAAGTGAACAAAATCCCACAGGACAAAATACAAAAATGTGAAAATGGACAAAATCCCACACGCCATAATACAATATTTATTTGTAGTTCTTCTCTAAACATCTTTTCTAGTTTTGCAGACATTTATATATGTGCATTTCTTACATTTTTCTTCTGAAAATACTAATAATAGGGTATGATGTGTTAACTTTGAGGTTGTAGCTCCTGCTCTGAGCTAACATTCTTAATTGGTCTGCCCTTTGCTTTGTGTGAGTTGGGAATGGGGAGAGAGGTCATATAAATTGTCTTTGCCACCTGACCTGTCTCCAATCCACCACAACACAAGGGGTCTAATTGGCTTGCTAACTCTGCAATGTTTCACAGAGTTGATATTTTCTGTAGCAATATCAGGCTACAGATCTTTCCATGTTATTTGAATACCAGCTTAGCCTTTGTCTGACAATGTATGTGCATTGTTTATTGCTTCCTGGCTGTTACCAACTTATTGAAAAGGCTAATCACTAAGGCTACCCACCACTAGCACCATGGACCAGTACCCACCAGACAGTGAATACTGTAACTTAAATATAAATATATAAGCAGGTGTTATTATTAGTCTTGATTTTCAACTTATGTGAGACTTAAATTATATTTTTATTGACTATTCGTTCAGGTAGTTTGTAATATGAAACGTACTGTAATTGATTGTAATTTAAATAAATTTTCAATTATACAAAATATAAAAATTACAATTACATCAAAATTTCGAAACCATAATCAATTACAATTACACAATTTTGCTGTAATCAATTACAATTACATAATTGGACCCTGCCCTGCACAAATCGGCCTAAGTTTGCCACCAACTTCTAACCGTTTATTATGTTTTGTGAGTTAGGACAGTATTGTCAACAGGGGGAGTGAGACAGACTGGACTAAGTGAGCTATATGAGAAAAGAACCATGAGAAAATGTTTACAAATCATGAGTGACTTGTGTCACATCCTTTCACAGTATTATGAGACACTAACATCAGGCAGGAGACTAAGAGCTTTCACTGCAAAGAAGGCGAAGACACTGAACAGTCTTGTTCCAATGTCAATCAAGATTATCAACAAATCTTAAATTATTTGAACGGAACCAGTCTATAATTTAGTGGGTATATTATTTATATAGAGTAAATTATTTTGTTTCATGTAGTCACTGAGTAATAATGTACAAACATTATCCATTGCTTGCCTTGTATATATATATTTTTATATTTCATAATATTTAATAATGTTAATAATCAGTCTATTTTAAAATTTATATTTATTGTATACCTTTTATTTCTCCTTGTCACCTCCACCGTCATCAATGTACGAGTGAGAGGAGGTGAAAGTCCTCTTTTGAGAAATTCAATAAAGTATATTGTATATTTCAGCATAATTTTTTAGGATGGGGGACACATTTCTATAGTGGGGGCCACATTTCAATGGGCATATTGCTATAGAAAAGTGAACCTGAGGTCACAATTCTATATAGGAAAGTGACCCGCGGTTACTGTTCTATACCACACCGGACTCTGTGCTAAAACTGTGAGGTTTGACGATAAAACGACTGTGTTAAAATTTCAGAGCAATCCGTTGAGAGGAAGTGACCGTTTATATGACACAAAGTTTACCATTATACATTTATACAAATTTATCCCCAACATTTCAATATCTATATATTTAATGCGACATCTAAAAAATTACTGAACCGATTTTCATTATTTTTCATGAGTCAAGGTTTATTCACTTAAAAATTTAGCTCAATCAACCAGTTAGGATTCCAAGCTCTAACCGATTGATTGATCTAAAATTTTCACAGAGAAAACCTTGTCTGATGAATAGGTCATAGTGAAAAATAGATGAAATCAGTTCAGTTGTTTTCGAGATATTGCATTATATATATAGATATTGATATTTATGGGTTAAATTTGTGTATCTGTATAATGGTAAACTTTGTGTCGTTTGAGCGGTGAGTTCTTCGCAACGCATCATTGTGAAATTTTATTAACACATTTGTTTTCTCATCAAACTCACCTTTTTAGCCCAAAGCCCTGTTTGTTTGAATAAAAAAAAATTTTCCCATACAAAACTTATCCACCCTAGTATACAGTGTCTAAAACAGCAGTCAACATGCATACCATCGACCAGTGCCATCAGCCTGGGATGTTTTAGACCAGTACCAGCATGCCAGGAATCAGCAACCCAGTGGTATATTATATGCCATAGTCGACCTAATAAGCTTGCATTATTCTTGAGGAAAAATTGGGCCATGGTAAAATGTCAAGTAATCTGTTCTCATAAGCATACATCAAAACAACTTCTAGACAATAGGGTAACTGTTTAACACCAGTGGTGTCATTTGAGAGATAATAGAAACTAACCATTTGCAACTAAAATCAAGGATATTATGCCAATGGTTTACTCAGAATGTGTTCTAAAAGTGGGATATTTTGGTAATTTCTCCAACTGACGATACTTGATGATACGAACAGCATTTTGTTTGGTCTTAATAAAACATTAGAACACTTACCAGTGTGTTTACACAGTAGACTACCACATTTAGATGGGACCAAAATACTACCAATTCACCTAGATAAATAGTTACTTTAGTTATGTCATGGGTGGTGATGATTTGGTCAATACTGTCATGCCGTCATTAAACCACAGTGTGCAGGAAATCATGCCAGGACACACAATAAGGGCCACTATTAGATGTGTTGTTTATTTCAGTCAGCCAGCTGTCAGTTGTGTTTTTACACACTAGGTGGATTATTTGTAGGTGGTCTTATTTCCAAGATTAATAACTTGGTGACACCGTGCGTGAGCACAGGTCCAAAGTCCAAGTATGGCTTTGTTAGTAACGAAATAATTTGTCATGGGTCTGGCTTTTCCTTCTCAGACAAAACATTTAACTATTCAGTTTAAGTTGTACACTGACTTGTAGAATTTGGAGGGGATCCAAAGAAATTACTCTGTGTAAGGGCATCTCTCTTGTTAGAACACCTGCAGCTAATTACATATTGAGCAGGGGCTTAATTAGTAAGTTGCCATGATTATGTGGTCCTCCCTTCTCTCAAATGACTAGATAGCAGGCAGATTATAGACTTGTTGGTGTCTGTGAACTGGGCTGCTTTATCCAAGTGCACAACTAAATGTTTGCATTAGGTAATGTTAATGAGGTTGATGCTAATTAATGTTGCCAGTAGTTTCCTGTGCAGTTAGTTAAAATCACCGGATTATTTGTGGAATTCTGACTAAGACAGTCTAGAACTTTGTAGAATCTCGCATATGCGGTATTCCGTGAAGAACTTGTGGTATGTTGTGATATACCAGTCGATAGGTAAAACTCTCTTTTTGTTTAGTTTAGTGGTACTAGTAACCGGAATCCCTGTGAACAGCATTCATCGCCATGTATCTTGCGATTATAAACCAGTAAATTACTCATAATTTCACCAGTTAAAATGTTTTGTTTTCTTTCTTTGTATCTTTAGCTATTTTTCACCAATGACTGGTGCTATCTGCTGGGTGCCCATGGTTCCATATACCGAATGTTGGTGTAGAGTGCCTTGATAAAGTAGACATATCAGATTCCAACATTAACATCATGACAACAAGTCTATAACATGATCTCCAGTGAGTCCAGTCATCATTAAAGTCAAAAGTTGTGGTGTAACCTATCTTTTTGTAAATTAATAGGTGCTGTGACAGGCAAATGATTCTCTGTTGGCACTGCCTGATCTGTTGGCACTGCATGATCTGCTGGGATATCAACAGTCTATCTGGTGTCTGTGGAGTCCACTAAGCAGTACTGGTACCCCAGTGAATTAATCAACAGATGAGATGGGATAATTTCGCATCTGGCTTGTGTTAGGGCCTGTAAACTTAGCATTAGTGGAGTGGTTAGGAGTTGACAGCGTTGATTTCCATGACAGTCTAATCCATTTCAATCAAGATTCAATTAAATGCACTGCTGCCTTGGCAATTTGTCCCTGCTTGTGGTAGACCATCTTTAAATTATAGTATTTTTGACATGTCATTTGTGTGTTTGTTTTTTTTAATAAAATTATGATTTATAATATTGATGATTGCAGAGCTCTGTTTGATTGCAGGTTTTTTCATATTACCAAAGGAGTAAAGTCTTTTGTAAATATAGCATAAATCAGTTGCATTTATGTCACTGGACTCGTTGCTTTGATTTGGTAGATTAAATATGTAAATGTAAGTCCAGTTCCCAGTCATTCAGACATTTCTATATGGCTCCTGTTTTGTGGCATGAAAAGTTGAAAACACGCGCGCTCGCACACGCACACGTACACACGTTAATCCCACACTGTTTTGTTGAGTGTATTTACATACACAGTACCCAAACTGCCCTCTAGGCCACCTGTAAACAAACCATAAACACATTAAACATGAACAATGGGTGTGCTTATTCTGCATAGTTTATGTTCATGCATCACAGAGTGGGTACTGTTGAATGCCTAAGGCTGCAGGGCCTTGATAGGTTTTACATTTACCCCCGGGGGGATCTTTTTCTTTCCCTGAGACATACACTTATATAAAACTTGCAGTGGTTTTTAAGGTCCAACTCTCGTGGGCAGTGCAGAATGTCATACCCATGGCAAAAGCTTAATTTTTTCTTAATAAATTATGTTACATTAGTATTAGTAATATATAATTTATATCTCATATGGACAAATTGCAAGTGTGAAAGGCCTTAAAAATGCTAAGTGAATGAGAGACTTGCTTTTTGTGTTACAATTGGATGACATAATTATTACATATTTCCAGTTTCTTTCTAGTGCGCCTTGTGATAGCCAAGGAAACAAAGAACACCTTGACGGTAGACCTTATGAAATGATTGGGTACTTAATAATATACGAACACTTCCGTCGCGCCTCGGAGACCCAGGCTCAGGGTGCATCTGAATGAAAGGGTTATGAAATCTTGAAATTGACGAACAAATGGTGCAATGTTAAAGTTGTCAATAGATGAATGAATATGCTAAATATGCTGTATCTGTTTTTTTCTTCAAGCAGTTCTCCCTATGGAACATTGATGATGGAGGGGTGGGGGAGTGTGTCATAACAATGGGGTAACTAACTTTCCTGTGGATGTTGTCAGTGGTATCAATTGGGCGTTGATTGAACTCCCCAGAAGTTCTAGGAAAATATGGTGTTTGTAAACATTCAGGTTTCACATGTGCGCTGGTGACAATCACATTACTTGGAATGTGCGCTGGTGACAATCACATGGTAAAGCAGTTAAAGCTTTCAGCCATTACACATCAATACAGACAGTGCTGTGCCTGTGTTGGACACACGTGTGTTTCTGTATGTCTAGCATGATTACTATGGATTCGTAATATCCACTCTGACCGTTCCTGCACTGATTTACTGTTTGACCTCAACTTAGGAATGTGTTCCATTCAGGTGCGGTTTGTCAGGTGTGCCTGCGTACAGACGTTGTTAAAGATAGAGGTAAATATTTAATTGGCTCAGGGATTGTGTTGTCGTACTGGTCTAGTACAAATCACTCCGTTTTCGTGCTATGGCCACTAGAGCACCTCATTTAGAGACTAAACCTTTAACTAATGACCTTGTAAGAATGAATACGTGTTCATTGTGTGCCATTTCTTGTCTTTAATGGTCCCACGGCTAGAGCCAGGTACATCTATAAATGTACCTTTAACGTGTACATCGCTGCGGCTGATATATCTGGCAAGACGTGGGGGCAGTGCCAGTTTAGAATCTAAAGTAATACAGTCAGTTTGAATGTAGTTCAGTGCATACAACAAGTGGAAAATGTCGCGAAAATTAATCCTCAGATTGTTGGTAGGAAAGAAAGAGGCAGCCTCAATGAATGAATGTGTCACGTAATAAAATTAAATTTTTTGGGTAAGTAATAATATTTTCTAAATAACTAGTGCTATCAAGTTTAAATACACGTGTAAGCAAGTGTAAACATATCACATTGGAAGTTTAATAGTTTATTCCCACAACTTTATTTCCGTAATAATTTTTGCGTGTGTCGTGTTAAAGGTCCTTGAATATGAATAAGAATAAACTAAAACAGCACAACTCCCAGAAGCTAGATGCATCATACAGTCGTATAGGTGTTGTACCCCTCAGATACTGAGTAAGTGTATAATGAGGTTACCCAGTGTTCTCTTGTGCAACCAGTCAGTTCTGGTGCAGTCCGGTGACTGAGGCTACGTCACATGGACAGACATGATCAACAGCAGTAGGCCTGCTTCTCTACCTTTGGGAAATCTAATGTAAATGCGATGTGTTAAACCAGAAAAAAGTCTTGGGTGAAAGTCTGGCAGATAACATGTACAAGCAAGCGGAGATGGCTAGAGAAAGAACATCACCTCAATGGGTATTCACATACAAAGTCAATGTTTAACATTATATCACTGTGACTAATGTTTAGACAACACAGGACACTTCAACCCGTAACTGTATGTATAGTTTTGTATACCAACGGTATCTGTACATGACACACTATCAGTGGAATGTCAAGTGTGGTGTCTTTGGCTGGTAGCCAAGTAAGCTCACCATGCTCACATTGTCAAGAAAATGTTGTCACCTTGTCCTGGGAATGTTGTCACCTGCCAGGTGCATTGCTGACACACACCCCAAGGGTGTGGTGACATGTTTACTTCCTTTTATAACTGCACCTACCCTCTCGGTACTCTTGGGAATATATATATATATATGCAACTCAGTTGCCTAACTGCATACTGGCAACAGTTGTTTACTCTGTTTCCCAGAAGTTGATAAGGTAACAGTTAACCAGAGCTGTACTGCACTATAATTGCTATTGCTGGTGTGTATGTGGGGCAATGTATTGAGGCCTGGCTTAGTAGATACATTTGTTTTAAAGCTTCACAAAGACGTGTCTATGACATTGAATACACAGGCACACCCATGCTTGTCTCATTGAATGTTATCATAACTTCAAACTCTGTAACTGTAAGAGTCTTAATAATGCCTATGTTATTCAATTGTGTTATTCTATTCGTGTTAATATTCGTATTTGCATATGCAAAAGATATATATAAGTAACTTTTTAGGCTGTTAGCATTGCCCCTATAACAAGGTCATGAAGCATCCCTTTGATGTCAGTTTCCAGCAGTGTAATTTATGTAAGCCACATCTTTACCATCCTTTCATGTGGATTACCAGTCTCAGCATACACCTTGTGATGTCAGTGCATGTCAGCATCCCAACTTTCTTGGGAACATTCTGAGTTGTTTTGATGTTTTTTGATGAAAACATGTACATAACTGTCGGTTCCTATCCAGTAAGTGGCAGAACAGGCATAACTCATTTTGTAATAATATTCTCTTTAGGTACACAGAGTCGTGGACACCCCTGGTTGGTTCAGGCTGTTTACTGTGTCAGGAAAGGTGACAGGAATGGAAGTAGCAGTTATACAAATACACTGTATAACACTGAAGTTCGTGTGGCTACTTTTGATAAGTTCCCTCATCCATTCAGGTTGCCTTGCATGTGCCACAATGTAGCCCTGCTACAAGAATGCCCGCACTAAATGGATGTAATCAAAGAGAAGAAGTACATAAATGTAAAATATTTATTGCACATTGCAATAATGGTCTGTCGTTTGGAGCAGAAATAGTGATATTGGGTAATTGAGTTTGAATAAATACACTATCAGTTGTAGTAACCCAAGTAATCATAATACAATTTTATATGCAATTCTTTATAGCAAAGTGACTTTTTTGCATTAGTTTATTACATGGTGGACACATGGTGACTTTTACATTAGTTTACTATACATGGTATTACATGGTGGACACATGGTGACTTTTACATTAGTTTACTATACATGGTATTACATGGTGGACACATGGTGACTTTTGCATTAGTTTACTATACATGGTATTACATGGTGGACACATGGTGACTTTTGCATTAGTTTACTATACATTGTATTACATGGTGAACACATGGTGACTTTTGCATTAGTTTACTATACATGGTATTACATGGTGGACACATGGTGACTTTTTTTGTGTTAGTTTATTAAATGGTGAACACATGGTGACTTTTTTGCATTAGTTTATATTACATGGTGAACACATAGTGATTTTTTTGCATTAATTTATTACATGGTGGACACATGGTGACTTTTTTGTGTTAGTTTATTACAACAATAAAAAAATAGTATCTTGGAAAAAATTATTGTGTGCATGGATTGCTAGTGAAATGACATTTATAATTATATATATATATATATATATATATATATATATATATATATATATATATATATATATATATATATATATTAAAATATTGTTTGTTTCTAGCACACCATGTTTGGGAAGAAGAAGAAGCGACCAGACATATCGAATCCATCCAACTTTGAGCATCGAGTGCACACTGGATTTGACTCGTCGCAGGGCAAGTTTGTTGGGCTACCGCTGCAATGGGCGGGCGTCGTGGAAGCTGTGAAGGCAGCCCGCCCAAAGCCCATCATCGACCCCTCTCTCATCACAGCAACAGAGATGCAGCCACTCAAGGTATGGTTGTTCAGTGGAATTGTACCAAATCATTGTGTTAATGTTACAGAGTTTGACCATTTTTATTGTAAAATAATGATATAGGATAAATGATATCGATTCCAACAACTTTGATTGTCCAATATGTTTTACTGAACCACAAATTTTTATTTTAGCAGATTGAGTCAACTCGCATGTTTACAAATTGCATTTGGGGCAGCCTAACAGGCAAACCTGGATATCTGTGGCGTTCTTATTTCAGCAATTTATTTCCCCCAATTGTGCCTACGGTATGGAAATATGTACTTGTTTTGTAATTTTGTTATTATGTAGTTACATGGCTCCTCCAAGTGCTATCTATAAAATTATAGTCTGGTTCACTACCCCTGCCGAGGGGCAAGGTTGATATTCATAGACAGATAATGATAAAATAAGCATTTTTAAACTATAGTTTATTAAAACACATTTGTATGGAAGATGTTTGAATGTAGCAGTGTACTTGTATAGTTGATGCTGTATAACACATGTTTACGATCAAAACAACCAGACTTTGTATCTTTAAGGGCCATGAGAATGACTCACATGACCACCTAGTCACTATACGCGGACCCACAGTTCCAGACAGCAATGAAAAATGTCGGGGAATTGTTGTTAGGGAAATATGATACAGTACCTTCATAGTAGTCTAGATAACATCTAACCAGAGGGATAATTGTTATCTCACGGTCTTACATACATGTGAGTTTGAGATCTAGGTGTCTTCTGATTTGGAAGATGCAAAGTCATGTATTGTAGACAGTATAAAGGGTGACAATTAAATGTACTTGAGGTCTACTGTGTAGATGTAGGTGTACACAGACGTCAGAACCAGTTAAGCCAAGAAACAGTTGTATTGGCCTCAAAATAACACCCACCCCATCGCTTCCTGACACCAACACCTGTAGACTTGAATCCAACTGACCTGTCCTGCGTCCTTCTCAAATGTTGATCTTGGTTTACCAGTATTAACAGCCTAGTGTGGGTTTTGTTGATTTAAGGGTGTCACTGGTGTGGCTTTTACCTTTCTGGTGTGGCATTCAATAATAAACATTTCTAATGTCTTGTGTAACAGTTATTTCTTCATGTCAAATAGCCATAATCAAATAGCCACGTTAAACAACAGTAATAGAGTGTGTAATATTTCAGTTCCGCCTATTTTAAGTTATCTCTTCCCATCTCTTCCCATTTGGCAGATACTTTTGGATCCCAAAGGTCGTCTTTTTGTATCCCATTGTTGTATGCGCAGGTGTAATGCAGCTAGAACTAATCTCGCATTGTGATTAATAAAATTTTATTCTGCAGCGTATAATATAGTTTGACTTAAAACAGCAACAATAAAGAAATGTTGCATTGGTGCTATAGTTACAACTGGAAATCGCAGGTCTTAATTTTTCCTACAACATGTTATGGCAGTTTTCCTAAAATGCGTTATATAAATGGCTGATTAAGTATTAGAACTAGAGCACGCATAAACAGCAATGGCTGCGGCATATATATGGAATTCTAAGTGGGACATTGCCAAAAAAGCTAACATCATTAACCCATTAGGGCCCAGGATTTTTTTTAAATATGTTCCCCTGTTCCCAGGATTTCTGGCAAATTTTGAGCGATTTTACCTCCTTGTGTTAAAAAATCTGTAGAAAAAACTGTTCAATATTGACAATTACAAGTTGTGTTTATTTTGAAGAGTAGTAATTTCTCCACATGCATGTATATATAGACATAGGATATATTAATAAAATGTTGACATTTGATCACAATTTGCAAAGACAAAATAGTAAATTTGTTAAAACTTTGAAAGTTGCGACTGACATTTGACAATGATCCCATGCTATAACCCTATGCAACTCAGTGAAGAAAATGTAGCTATATGTGTTAGCTTTGTATCACTGAAAAAATTATCAAATTCTGACGGTTATTTTTTAGGTTACACCATATTTTATCATGACAAATATAGAAATAAAAATTTTTGAGATAGCATGAACGAAACCGATGAAAATCAAGATTTCCGAAAGGGCAACACATGCACGTAACGAGTTGTTGTTGCAAAATGTATCCGCTAGGGTGTGGCAAAATTTGGTAGCGTTTAGTTCAGTAGTTATTCGCCATGATTTTTTTTAATAGAGGGTCTTGTATGCAGCCGGCGGCGGCCGTTCCAGGATTGCATAGAGCGGCCAGCTGCGGCCGTTGTGGGGTCTAATGGGTTAATGTTGCTCTGCAATATTTCCTTTTGTTTGGAAAATAGCTAATGTTGTGGATTTTTACATTTAAAGCATTCACTTTATGCCTAAATTAATAGCTGTTAGGTCAGATCTGTAATAAATGATTGTCAACCTGTATACTCTAATACTAAGAAGGAATTAGGGTACGAATTCCTAGTTATGCACCTTTGTGCCTCCTAAACCACATAAATGCACAGTTGGAAACTTATAAGCACCTAGACAGCAGATTGATGGATCTATTGCCCTGTTGTCAGAGCGAGGCATTCCAGCAATGAATACGACTTGGAATGGTGGAAGGGAAGTATTTCTTTAAGCCAATGTGCCAAGCCCTGCTGTCAGTTCATATAGACATAACAGGTACCAGAGTTTGAATAGCAAAGTTGAGTCACTGGTATGGGAGGGTTGACTAGAGTTTTTGTGAGGTTCAAAAGGAGTAGTATTGTATTACAACCAGGCAGTGTGTGAAAGACATGCAGGGAATAAGTGATGTGCTGTTGTGAATGTTTATTGTGCCGTTATATGGGTGGGAGAGGAATTGTGTTGGCCTCCTTGTAATGGTGAAATTTATGTTGCTTTTGCTCAAATTAAATTGTGAGTAGGGTGTCTTAAAATCCTGTAGATTTGTGGTGATAAGGGTAACATTTCTAAAATAAATATTAATTTATTAAATAATATTTCACCAGTCAAAAAGTAGCTTTATTATTCAAATTCACCGGGTTTCAATACGTGAATTACTTTTCACTGAGTCCCTCTTTTATCTGAGGTTCACTTAAAGGGAAATGTGCATCTAGTTAAAATGTATGTCGTTGTGACATGAGACTTGTCAGTTGGAAGTTTTTGACATTGTCCCTTAGGCTCATCTAGTATTTGATGTATATTCTTGTTGTAAGCAATGCAGTCTTGACCGGATGTACGGGTTGACCAGAGGTGACAGGTGAAAGGTTGTGTCCTGCAACTGCTTACAACCATAGAGTATATGCTTACAACTCAGACAGCTCTATGTAGCAAGACTGAGGTTATGGGCTAGACTGAGAGCCATGAAATAGGCTGACACTTGACCCATATTATTCTGAAACTGGATGGTCACCCATGAAACTGAGTTAGCTCAGTTTCATACACAACATGCATGTCATGTTTGTGGAATGTGAATTTCAGTTCAGAACTGATTTACGACGCTATAGTTTTATATATTATATAGAGTAACATGTTTTTCCCGCATTGCTTATGATTTTTTTTATAATAGTAGGTGCTTATTTAAAATTATATAATGTTTGAAGTTAATGTTGTAGTATCTATGCAGATTTGACAATATAATTATTATATTTACTGTATCATATATATATATATATATATATATCTCACCAGAGTTACTATATATATATATATATATATATATATATATATATATATATATATATATACATACAGTAACTCTGGTGATATAGTAACTCATTGCGTGATTCTGCAATTATAGTTGCCGCAACATTTTCATTAACAGATGCACAGCTCTCGTGTCAGTTACAGTTGCAACAGTTCTCGTATTTCTCAGTTGTTATTGCCACAGACTGTGATTTGGAGGAAATTGATGTGAGTCAGTATTGAAGGAGCCCTAGCCTCATAGAGTGGTTCGTGGTTTATATTTATTCCCATGTTCTGTTTAATGTAATATTTTATTATTGACTTGCCCCGCAACTGTATGGCATTATATTATGAGAGAAAATTTCGGCGAAAACCAAGCAAATTAAATGTGTGGCACCAACAGTAAAGAAAAGATTATCTTGCTCTAGTGTGGCACAAACAGTAAAGAAAAGATTATCTTGCTCTAGTGTGGCACAAACGGTAAAGAAAAGATTATCTTGCTCTAGCTATTTGCATGATAAATTCTGGCTTAGCAGAAAAGCTAGGCATAATGAGATGTAATGGTCAGTCTGAAACTGAATGAGATCTATTCTAATGGTCAGTAACTGAATGACCTGGTCAACAAATGGACAGACAACACCCCAGGTGGTGAAAGGTAATGAATATGCTGGGGTGGTTGCACAGTACAGATGGCTATCAAGGAAGTGCTCTGTTGACCAACATGATCTCACTGAAGATAGCTTAGTGAGAGTAAGTTAATTCAAGTAAATAGGTTTAATGTGTAAGTTGATTCTAATGATGAGGCTGGGACAACATCAGATTTTATACTGCAGAGTTTATTTATTTATTTATTGCCACATCATTTGCTTAGTGGGTATCCTAATGTATTGTTGGTGGGAAACAGGGCTGGGTTGAGTTGCAATCACCAGTTATAGTTACACAGCCTCATAAAACAATTGCAATTGTAATTAATTACAACTTAGGCAATTTCGATTTACCCCAACCCTGCTGGGAAAAGACAAGTGTTCCTGTTTGTCTACTTCAGAATTTAAATTGTACAATTCCCCTAGTTCACATTAAAACATTATCATCCTAGTATTATGTCTCATATATGTTACTTATGAACAGTCATTGTAGTACTCTTCTCTTCTCTACACTTCTCTTCTCTACTTATGAACAGTCATTGTAGTACTCTTCTCTTCTCTACACGTCTCTTCTCTACTTATGAACAGTCATTGTAGTACTCTTCTCTACTCTACACTTCTCTTCTCTACTTATGAACAGTCATTGTAGTACTCTTCTCTTCTCTACTCTACACTTCTCTTCTCTACTTATGAACAGTCATTGTAATACTCTTCTCTACTTTCATTATCCCTCAAAAAGAATGGTAAAAAATGATGCGTATTGTAAAATAATTTTCTTCAAGATAAGGTTGTATTACTTGAATGCGATGCACACAGCATATGGTTCACTGTTCCCAGCCTTTTCTATTTATGTTCCATCCCCTTCCTCTATGTCCAGAGGTATCTGTTAACAACCCTTTTTGTCAGTAACAATACTCCCTTTCATAAAAAAGAAACCCTGGTATTTTATCGTCCTGCTGACAGGTCTGTTGCCTGGGGAAGTTCTAGGTGGTATTTCGGGAACACTTGCCTTTAAGGTGAAGACACTAGCCTTGTGGCGGATTTAGTCTCCAGTTGGGGAGTTTGTTTATTGGCGAAGTATGGAGTTTCAGTAGTTGTATAAGGGACAGCTAATGTAGTGTTTGTAAGGGGCGGCTAATGTAGTGTTTGTAAAGGGCCCGATAATGTAGTGTTTGTAAGGGGCCGCTAATGTAGTGTTTATGATGCAAGTCATACTGCAGGTGTCAGCTTTCTCACACTGTTCACCTGCCAGGGCAATAGTCCTTGAATTCAACAACAAAGGTCATTAGGTCAGTCTTAGGGTTAGTGCTTTGTGCCCCCCAGCTACAATCAGGCTACAGTCCTGGGCAATTATTGCCTGTCTTGTACAGTTGACATCTATTTGTAATAATGCTCAGTAAAGTGGTTAAGTCACAGTTGTTATGTGTGTTTGTTTACTGGCATACAGTCCTAAATTGTGGTTAAGTCACAGTTGTTGTGTGTTTGTTTACTGGCATACAGTCCTAAATTGTGGTTAAGTCACAGTTGTTATGTGTGTTTGTTTACTGGCATACAGTCCTAAATTGTGGTTAAGTCACAGTTGTTATGTGTGTTTGTTTACTGGCATACAGTCCTAAATTGTGGTTAAGTCACAGTTGTTATGTGTGTTTGTTTACTGGCATACAGTCCTAAATTGTGGTTAAGTCACAGTTGTTATGTGTGTTTGTTTACTGGCATACAGTCCTAAATTGTTAACTGTATTTTTGGGGTAAAATTATTAAGTTTTCAGGTATCTATACCCCTGGTCATCAGTAAAAAACCTGAATATCAAAGTTCAGTCTGAATACATCCTTTATAACAAACTTTATATTTTTTCTTTATATAGCTTTGTATCAACATTCATTGTTCAGAGTACACTACACAAATGTCACGATGACATAAAACAGAATTGGACGTGGAATATGCAACAACAAGATTTTTTACTTGTGTGGCACAGTGGTGTAGTGGTTAAAACATCGGACTTTCAATTGAGATCACCAGGGTTCAAATCCTTGCAGTGATTTCAAAGCTTTGGCAATTTTTTTCACCCCCATTGCCACAGTTCACTCAGATTATGGGTGAGTACCTGTCTACAGAGGTGGAATATGTACGAATAATCTTCAAGCAATAATTGCAGCATGGCTGAATGCTTCCCAGAGAAGTCGAGATGTGGTTGGAATGAACAGGTCTGCCAGTGGGTGAAGTGTAAAGCACTTTGAACAGTCCCAAGGACTGGATACGGCGCTATGTAAGACCTTTTCTTATCCTTTTAGCACCCTATTTTGTGCTATTTAAACCAGGTTGTTTTTCAGTCTAATTGAAGAAAACTTCTCATACAGACTTGTACAGGTGCTTCATACTGGGCCCTGGATAAAACCCTGTGGGCTGGTGTAACAGTCAGACGGGAGACGGGTGTGCAACTAATGAACTTATACACCTGATGTCCCCTGGCGACAGGCATGGAACACACATATTTGTTGGTCTGCAGAGCAGCACTGGTATTTTATGACCCAAATCTTTATGATTCTGTAGACATGTGTGGTACATGATAGACATGCAGTGCTGAAGTCATGGTGCATGTTTATGATGCTAATAAAATTGCATTAAATCTCTCTTGCTGTAGTCATAATAACATGGCTAGCATTATTGGCATTATGTGATTTTTCTTGTATGGACATAAAGGTATTTTGATTTGTCTCATACGATTTGCACATACATGGTGTTCACAGTGCTATACACGTGTGTACACACAAGCACATACATGGTGTACACAGTGCTACACACGTGTGCACACAAGCACATTATCGTCCAGGAAAATGTCACCTTTTTATTAGCTCTTCTACTGGGCAGGATGTGGTGTACACATCAGTTGTTATGGATAGCTATGTCTGGACAGCAGCTGGCCAACTTGTCATACTTTACTGCACTTGATGTTCAAACACCCTGGATAGATAAAGAAATATGACGTGCCAGTTGTGTACCTAGTTTTGATGGCTTCATGCTGCTAACTCTGAAAGTTATGATGTCAACACTTGTGACAAGGACATGAACTAGTTCACAAAGTGCAGAATATTACATGTGTTGCGTTGACTTTGCTCCTTAGTGTTTGGCGTGATGTGTTATGCCAATGATGAGTCTAGTAATTAGCACAGACATTCAGACTGGTTTCGTGCCTTGGACCTGGAAAGAAAAACCGGATGGAAAAACTTGCCTATAAAACTGTGGGGATTGTGTGTCATTGTGGTTTCATGACTAAGATGGTTGTTTGGTCTCGTTAATTGGGGTGTGAACTTCACACTGTGAAGGGACCACCATGGATGGCTTGCTCCTAGGGACGACTATCGGGGAGAGTATTATTGCGATAATGTTGCAGTGGTTGTATAATTATTGTAGTACTATTGCGATAGTTTCATAACTATTGCGATAGTGTCACGAAATACCAAAACAGCCCCCCAAACCCTAATTGATGGGTGGCTCTATTGCTTAGCCTTGGAGGTAGTTTGTTAAAACAATTGAATCCGTAAACGACGCTGCTCTAATCGATGATTGTTGATGTCAGGTCAATAAATAAATTAAATTATCTAATATAGTTGAAATGTTTATTTCTATTACTACAGTGACACAAGTAGCCCGGCTGAATTGTTTTGTCAAGTGTCAGTACTATTGATAGTTCAGCATACTATCAACAATAACTATCGATAATTTTACATCGTCACATCAACTATGTGATCGAACTATCGATACGATAGTTCGATGTATTGTTTTGTTACACACCTAGTGACAACCTTCAGTGAAAATACAAAAAAATTATTTAAGCTATATACCTTGGGAATTTAAATCTTGATGTTCTCGCCTGTATTACATACATATTGTTACAATGCACTGTGTGATTGTGTGTGTGTGTGTGTGCCTGCGTGTGTGCGTGCCCGTGTGCATGCGCGTGTGTGTGTGTGTATGATTAAGGCTGCATGACACATAGAAAGTCTTTCACTGTCTCTTGAGATGTCCCCTTAGTGGTATGAACTGGGAAATAGCCCAGCTGTGGTCTCCTCCCAAGTGTTCCTCTGACTTCCTCCTCCCTGGCAGCTGCCCAACCCACCAGCTGCCTGGAGCAGCCCTGACTCATTTTTCATCCACATGCCTGTGTGGACCCCTGCTGTAGACCCCTGCTGGCCCAGTGCCAGGGTGCAGTTTCAACTTCTTGCAGCATCTTTGTTGGCTGTTTACAACTCACACTGGACTGGCCCAGTACAGTGCTGACCTCTTTTGGACACAGCCACAGTCTAAAGTACAGATGATGTAGTATAGTGGAACATGGGGAATAAATCCATAAATCGCTATTCAAAAGTGGATGTATTTTTCCAAGGATCGCCTGAAGTTAATCCTGAATTGTCTGTTCATAGTTCAGTAGAAGTATTTCATGACCTCAAAGAAAAGTACTTGTATTTATGATTCCTTAAGTAAACATATTTCTGGTCTTAATGTTGTCATGGTCGTTATATGGAATTCTGTTGCAATTAACATCTTATGTTAAAAATATAAAATCTGAAGAAACCAATCAGATATTTGGGTCCAAAAAAAGTCAACATTGGCTGCGTACTCTTCTATTAAACTGATTGCGCATATTACACGTTACATATCTGAACATCAACTAACCTGATTCATGACGTGCTAAATCAGTTGAGGATGGAGTTGTAGGCATCACTGAGGTGATCAACAATTATTGTGTATATTCACCTGTGGGATTGTGTGATGTGATCGTCTCACGATGTTGTTTCTGCTTTCAGACGATCGTACGAGGTAACTCACAGACGGGTCTACAGAATGGCACGCCGCAGTCCGACATGCAGCGCATCAATGTCGCGCGTTCCAACTCTCTCCGGCAGCAGTCACCCCAACCATATCGGGGTAACAACTTTACCCCAGCGGGTGTACCCCCGACAGTGCGCGAATACGAACCCCAGGGTCCACCGCGTCCACAACCGCCCCAGGGCTACGGCCAGTATCCCCCTTATGGACATCCCCAGCAGGGGCCGCCACCGGAGTTCTATAACAGCATGTCGAGGGAGAAACAACCCCCTGGTGCCGACTATCGGGACTATAGGGACGGACGCGAACCCCGGGAAGGGCGCCATCCACGAGAGATGATGCCTAGGCAGTATCCGCAGGGATACCCCGGAGAGTATCCCAGTAAGGAAGGGCCTCCGGACTACGGGAGGGACTACGGGAGAATGCGGGACGACGGATCGTTACAACGTCCACGAGAACGAGAAATGCGTCCACAACAAATGCCCCGGTCACCGTCGGCCACGATTCCACCTGGTGGTAATTATCAGAACTATGGTCCTCCAGTTGTAAATGGAGGCATGGCAGGTACGCCGACGTCGTCGTTACCACGGAAACCCGATTATGACGATCACGGCGGCTTCCAACCACAAGTGCCGGCAGCTGCGCAGCAATACGATAGGGTAAGCGCCCACAAACGGGGTGAAAACTGCTTTCGGTTTTATGGTTCACCTAAAATGTTCTTAGTGATTGTAAATGTTTTCTGGCAGGTTTTTGGCTGCCTTTCATGATTGTTCTGCCTTGGAATGTAGTGTCTCCAGCATGAAATGTGTGGACAAAATTAATTTCATTGTGGTGTGTGGTTTTTGTTGCCGTTTCATTTTATCCATTTTAGTTCCTTGCAGAGTCTGCTCTCGGTTGTTGGTTTTCAATTTAACTTATCACGTAGTGTTTGTGCGTGTAATTACTGCTTTCTATGATTACACTACATTAGTGTTTCTGTAATCATGTTCACCAGATTGTTTGTTGATGTCTGTTTCAATGGTGTAATCTGGGGTCAGATTGAACAGTGTAATACAACCAGAGAATTTGGGAGTTAAGATTAATAATAAAAAAATTTTTTATTATATTTATACAGTAATTTTTTTTTGTAGATTTAATCTTCTTTGTGACTTTGTGAACTGTAGTAAATTAAACTAAGAATATAATTATGTCAAACTGTTGATACCATTTGATCTGTTTAATATGTTAAGTTACAAAGAGACCACTGATAACGAAATGTTACTGGCTTTGAATTCTCTATTAATGTAAGACAGTCATGTATACTTTGCAGTTACTACCATTGAATTTACAGTCGGCATCTTCGCCTTTTACTTTTATTAACTTCATGAGAAATAACGACATTTTAAATGGGGTGGGTGTGGTAAACTTAAAATTATAACAATCTTGCGGAAGACACAGTTTACACAGAAAACCCCTGAAAGAAATGCAACCATTGAGACAGACAACAGTACATTGCATGTTGTTTGCATGTACGCACACACGCGTGCATGCACACTCTCATTGTCATGCGTGGTGTGTGTCTTCTCTGCTTCAAGGGTATGTCTGTCGTCAACAACAACTATAAACAACCGCCTAACAACGGTGTGCAAGGGCGTCGTATATCCCCCAATATGCCACCCCACCACCCACAGCAACAGCATCAGCCGCCGCCCCAGAGACAGATGTCACCGCCCCACTCCCCCGCTAGCAGTCAGGGCAGTATGATGAAGGTGCCTTCCTCGCCCCGGCACCAGCCTGAGCAACCCCGCTTGTCACATGAGCAGGTAATTTAAACTCCGCCCATAAACTGACATCATCGGATTGTGGCTCACTGGGGGGGTGAGATATTTATTGTGAACTGAGCAATATTTGTTTGCTTTTGTTTACTTTTTGAGGGAGGTTCTTTTTTATAATAATAAATGTTTATTTCAGACAAAAAAGTCTATATATCTATAAACATGCACACACAGGAATTCAGATAAAATATATAAATATGCACATGCCATGCATTAAAAATATATGTTAAAAAGAGTTAATAGATGATGTAAGATGTCAGTTCCCATGTTTTATATTGGAGACCAATTTGTTTTGTTAAAATTATAAATGAGTTGTTGTCAGTCCTGCATCTGCCTCCGTACATCAAAATAGGTTTGGCTAGTTTATTACGTTAAACTATTTTGTTAAAAAGTTTTACCTCATCGTAGTCCATCGAAATCCCTGCATACATTACAACCTGATGCATTACAACGACCCAATGCAACATAGCAATTTTTTAGAATATTGTAGCGAGTCGGGTTGCAAAATTACGTCATAATGTAAAATGTTATGACGTAATTAATGTCTTTCTCCTAGTCAAACATTGCATCATGGGATCAGATTTATTTGGCAAACATGATGTTATGTGCTCTGATGTTTTGAATGTTCGTGGATATAAATGTTTGCTGGCAGAGTACTGTCCCATTCTCTGCCATTACACAAACAATTACCTTGTCTCCTCATCCCATAGTTGTGGTGCAACTCTCTTGGTAGTCTTCATACTATCGGGTAACCAGTGTGAGAACTAGAATACCACCTGTGATGTACTCCTGGTTTGGTTCTGTCAGACATCCCGGCAATGAGTAAATGTTTGGCATTACACACGCCACAGTCCAGACTGGTCTGGTCTTGTTTTGTCTTCATGCGCACATTATCATTAGTGTACAGCCCTGCTGCTGCCCTGTATACCTTCCTGATTTACTTGATGGGGCTTACTGCTAATAGCTTGTCTTTGTGATCAGTGCATTGGTGCTTCTGCTAGTCTGACTAATAATAATGATATTTGGGGCATTCCATCTCAGATCAACCAAGACATGTTGCACTGATATTTTTTAATAAATTTTTTTTTTATTAATCCACATGTCAGTATAACCACTTAGTTTTTTGCATTTGACAACAATATTTACATCATTTTCTTACTAGAGATGGAATAGGTAGTAAAATCATGATTTGATAATATAGGTAGTAAAATCATGATTTGATAATATACGTAGCAAAATCAGGATTTTATATTGTGTTGTAGTCTATTGATTAGATAAAAAACACAAAATACATCTGTTTGAAATATTTTTTTCAACATGAAGTCATATGACTAGGGAATCCAAATATGGTGCATTACACAGGCACTGTACCTGCCTTTCACATAAAAATAAGTTGTAATTTTAGCTCCATGGCCACATAGCATTTTTGGCTGCTAAATAAATATTCAATATGTACCTACTTTGGAGATCAGTATCTCATAAACTTATCAAGGTGGAAACTTCAAACTTCTCATATACGTAGATATGTAGATGTGTTATTGGTCCAAATAAGATTCATTTGTATTCTAACATGTTTTATTGTCGAGTTGTGGGTCAAAAATAACTTGTTGGCTCAATTTTACACATAAAAATACACATGTTCAATGCCAGATTGTGGGAGAACTAATATACAGATGTGGCATGCCAAATCTCAGAGTTGTAATTTTTTAACAATTGGTATCTTAAGTAGAACAAGAAATCTTCATGATTTCCGAAAATTGGCAAAAATGACAGGATCCGCCAAATTTGAAATGGTCATAACTCAGAAACTATTCAAACTACAACCCTATGGTTTGACATATGTGGTTTTATTAACCTATGGATTAACTGGTAACATTTTGATTGAATTAAAAAATATAAGTGCAACAAGATTTTCTTTGTTTGGTTGATTTGAAACGGAATGCCCCATATATAATTTATTCACAATAAACTTTATAAAATATACATTTATCTTCCTAAAGATCTTGAGTTTAAAACTTAAATGTATAGGTTAATATAATACAGCTTCAAATTATACAATTTTACTAACTGTTAATATATTGTCTTTGGGATCAGTGTATTGGTGATTCAGCTAGTCTGACTAATAATAATAACAACATAATTTATTCACAATAAACTTAATAAAATGTACATTTATCAATGGTTTTCACTTTAAAACTTGAATATGTAGGTGAATATAATACTGCTTAAAATTAAATAATTATGTAAGAGAGTACAGTGTAAAATACAGTAGACGCATCAAATAGATAATCCAGTTAAAGTGTTTTTGGCTAAATATACTGTGAGAAACTTGAGAAGAATTGCAGAATAATAATATTGTTGGTTCCACATGATGTGGTTCTAAGGCGGTTAACAAATTACTGTCATAAGAAATAAAGATATCAATGCAGTCCAATGCTACAAAAGTATTGTAGTCAGTTTATGAATCATTGTCTTGCCTTTGGATACAAGGATTGCAATTTTCTACAAAAAATCTTTTGCGGTGTTTGATGAAATGCCGACTTAGTAAATTACCAAGACACACATGGAGCATAGGCAGATAGACAGGCCGGTTGTACCAGTTAATTGTCTGATGTCACTGCAAGTGGAACTATTCTATGAAATTAAATTGATAGGCATGTATGCTGTTCCTGTTTTGTTCATTAACCAGTTGTAGGGGAGTTAGGAGTCAGCAGTCCGCATCAAACTACCACGCTGTCAGTGACACAGTTATCAATTATCATTATTATTATTACTGAAACACTATTCGAGTGGGGGGTGTTTAATTAATAAATTGGGATTTCTTCTTTTTTGACCTCTTCCCCAAAGTTGGGTTATCTTTAGTTTGGATATATTTAGCACCACCATGTTTGTAGATTGCTGAGAATGTTTGATGATGACAGGTCACAGATGTAATAATAACAGGACAAATCTGTCTGGTACTGTGACGCTTGTTTACAGCTAGTTCTTGTGACCAAACTGTGCCTGCTTGTCCTGACACTGTGACGAGTGTCATATGGTTGTCACATTGTTATCTATGTCGGTTATTGGGTCAAACACAGATTACACTCTGGGACAACTAAAAACCACTATTTTATCATCCATGTTTTTGTGTAGAATTATCAGGTGGGGGGGCTGTTGTTCTACAGTTTCTGTCTTTTGTGTTGTCTTCTGTTCTAATTTTTATGTAAAGATACTTTTTAATTAAGTAAATGTTGCAGCAGCCAATGTCTGTTCCCAAAGTCTTTATTTTGCCTTAGAACTTAATTTTGCCTTAGTGACATTTCAAATATGTCACACAGCAGATGGGAATGCAGTCAATCAAAATGCTGAGCTGCCTGATTTGGAAATATATTTCTATAGAAACTTGTGGTCAGTGTAATAAATAAACAATGACTGCTGAATGGAAGGGAACGGATTAACATTTCTAGATGTAAGAAAAAAATTAACGTTTGCAAGTATGTCTACTCCCCATTGAACATAGAATACAAGGATGGCTGTTGAAAATAGCTGCCAGTGCACTGTTGTTCACCCATGGGGTGTTTACTGCAACCAAGTGTAACCCTTTATTTGTCTCTGTGCACAAAGGAGATCCTGAAAAGTCACTATGCCAGATACACTGAGGTACGTTGTAAAGATTCAGGTGTCTTCATTGGGTTGTGACTTCTGTACGAGGTTGTGACATCTGTACAGGGTTGTGACTTCTGTATGGGGTTGTGACTTCTTTACAGGGTTGTGGCTTCTGTACTGGGTTGTGACTTCTGTATGGGGTTGTGTCTTCTTTTGTGACTTCTGTACTGGGTTGTGTCTTCGCAACGGGGTTGTGACTTCTGTAGAGGTGTGGTTGGACTCTATAGGGGGGTGTGAAGGCTGGAATGGTGTGGGGGAATGCAAGATGGTCATCGCCTGGTGAAGGTTTTTGGTATACCACAATTGGAGCATGAATTTAGAAAAAGAAGTTAGAATACATGTGGACGTGCCACACTTAACTTACAATTTCAGCCTTTCACAGGATTATGTAAGTGAAAAATTTGAAAAAACTTGGACTTCTGTCTGTAAAACTTCCTGAACATTTGGAGTGGAAACACTTGAGAGCTTCCTTGGGAAAGAGTTGGGATGGAGACCGGCAAGTGCTCGTAACTCTAACTTAACAGAGTTATCGCACTGGGCACCTGTGTGTGGTACACTCCGTTACAGACTTAGATGATGGTGCAGCTGATCTCTGGTAGCAGGTGTATGCAACGGCTGGTTGTGGATGTTCCGCCTGTCTTGGCTCATCTTGTCAGTGGGGGCCAGGGAAATACCAGGCAGAGCCAGGCCATAAAATATTGTTTCTAGGCGGAAGCTTCCTCTTGGTTGGAAAACTGCAGCAGAAAATGTGCATGCTGCGGAAATAAAAGAGGATATCTGCCATGAATGTGTTTGTTTTCAAAAGTGAATGCACAGTTTTTATATATTGGTTCTACTTCAGTTTGCATATCGTGTTCAGGGCGTTGCTGCCCAAATCTTTTTGCGAAATCGATGTCTTTCTGTAGCTACTCTACCAGACACGTGTTAGTGTTGGTATTTTCCACTTATTCCAACTGGGATTTGTTGTAATTTTCTGGCAGCATTGTAAGATGTTGTAGTGTCTGTTTGCCGGCCAGTTAACTTTGGTGGATGGATTGCATACACTTGGCATGTGTTCATTCACTTCTGGCATGCGTGTGGGAATTACTAGCTGTTTATGTGTTGTGCATGGGCTTCCAAAAGCACCTTAAGATTGGTTTGCATTTGTTGGACATATATGATTGTTTTCCATTTTTTTGGAGATAGTTTTTGAAGTTCCCTTGCAGCTGAAAATGGTTTTGAAGAATTAATGAGTGTGCACGATGATGACTGATTTAATAGTAGCGTATTGTCTTATTTTTTAGCAGCACAGGTCTTCGTTGTTATTTTACGATGCAGATGTACACTGTTTAAAGTACGAATGTGTTGTCTCAATTCACCTAGAACTATTGTTAATTTGTAATACAGACTATCCCCTACTGTAGATCTTTGCCACAGTTCTCATTTTGTCACTTACATTCTCCTTTGTTTCACGCTTCCACATTAGGGTGCTGAAAGGGTAAGAACGACTGTCGGTTTAAAATCTTGAAACTAATTGTTGGATTCTGCGGGGCAGAATCACAGATTCTCAAATCAAAGATTCCACCCAGCATTCTAAAACTTTATTGCAAATTTCTTCATTTCATGGAATGTCTGAATTTGATCATTTTGAATGTTTCATGCCAGATGACATTGCTAATGTTTAATTGCAAGTTCAAATGTGCTGGGAGAACTGGAATCATGATTTGGTTAATGCTTGTGTGACAGAAATTGAAGAATTTTGCCAAATATGTGTCTGATATTTCACGGTGAGTGCAAACACTGTTGAAATATCACTCACCGATATGAATCTGATAACATTTGCAATGAAAAAAGTTATTCTGAAGATATGGAGCCAGATATTTCTTAGCCTGCTATGACAGAAGGACTTGTGATGCAATTAATGCATTCTATGCAATGTTTATGAAGACCTTATTTTGTTTTACCCACATTTCATTACATTAAAATGCATTTTTTTACAATATGAATGTTTTCTGTGTTCATAACTTAATTAATATTAACATTTTTTTAGACATTTTATTTGGAAAATACATGCATGCATTCATACAATACAAGCATGCCGTGACTATGCCCTATGAATAAGTTTTACAACCGTGTAAATCATGAAACTACATCTATAGAGTGTGCAAAGCGTTCCATATCCATACTGAATGGAATTACTTTTTTTTGGTTGAATAGATAAAAATAGGTAAAAATGCATCACAAATGGATGTCTAGTTTGATACCAGTGCCTAAACTGTTATTCTGTTAGAGCCTTGACAGTGAATGTTTATAATACTTTATGCAGTCTGTCAATATTCAAACCCAGGGTTTGGCAATGATCACTTAACTAATATTTGCTCTTTGATGGTTTTACTGTTTACTTGTGTGTGTGTAATACTGTAGATATTGGAATTCATCAAAGATTGTTGGCAGCATTATACAAAAATAGATAAAATGGTTTTATCTATTTTTGAACAGTTTTTTTAAGTTGTTGGCTTTCTTATAATGAACCATTGAATATTATATAACATAAATATATATATTTGCATATATGCAGACTGATTATGCATAATTTATACGCAGGACTGATCACTCAGGACTGACCACTCCATCAGATGAGATACAATATACAGCGCTCTGAAAACAATGTGCTTAAAATCACCTGAAGTTATTTTGTTGGTTACACAGATTATTCCATTTCTGGTTATATATACTAACAATTACAGTGGTAAACTTAAACATATTATCCATGTAACCAGAGATAAAAACTTTAACCAGACCAGCTGTGGTAAAGCAGCTTAAAGCAGCAATACAGCAGTAGTTTTAACTATGATATATGTTTCACATATTCGCCACATTGTCCACCAGTGTTTGTTATCATAACATTGTCCACCAGTGTTTGTTATCATAACATTGTCCACCAGTGTTTGTTATCATAACATTGTCCACCAGTGTTTGTTATCATAACATTGTCGACCAGTGTTTGTTATCGTAACATTGTCGACCAGTGTTTGTTATCATAACATTGTCCACCAGTGTTTGTTATCATAACATTGTCCACCAGTGTTTGTTATCATAACATTGTCCACCAGTGTTTGTTATCATAACATTGTCCACCAGTGTTTGTTATCATAACATTGTCCACCAGTGTTTGTTATCATAACATTGTGACTTGTGTTTTAGTTCCGTTCAGCCCTTCAGATGGTCGTGAGTCCGGGAGACCCACGCGAAAACCTCGACAACTTCATCAAGATCGGTGAAGGTTCCACTGGTATTGTGTGCATTGCTACTGAGCGAGCAACTGGCCGCCAGGTGGCAGTCAAAAAGATGGACTTGCGGAAACAGCAGCGTAGAGAGCTGCTCTTCAATGAGGTAAAATATACTAGTGTAGGTCTTGTGAAATGGTGATTGATCAAAATATAATTACATATGTGTATAGCATGCAACTCCTTCTAATTCTTTGTAGGGTTAGCCGCTTGAGTCTTCTTCCTGAATATAGTCCCATCTCACCCTAAAATCCGTCTCATTATTTTGACACCCCTGCTCCTTCTTCCCCTTGCTTGAACGCCATTTATTCATCTGAATACAATTCCCATTTCTTCCTTTCCTCCCTCTACTTGTCCTGACAACCTTCATCTGGTCACACTGTGTAATACTTGTGACCATGCTGCCTTTCTGACATCCTCATTTCAAATGTCAGTCTGTGTGGTTTTCTGCCATCCGCCTCAACATTCCCCAGTATCATTGTTGTAGTCTAAGTGTGTCTACCTCCAGCTGCTGCTGCTTTGTCTTCTACGCACACAGTAAAGCACATTAACGTAGTAGTTAGAATGTTGGACTCTCAGTTGAGAGAATCCTCTTGCTGCCTTGGCAGTTCCATTCACCCCACATTGCCACAGTTCACTCAGCTGTATAAATGAATACCTGGCTACAGACAGAGTGGGAGTCTTCGGGCAGTAATAGTCTTTGGGCAGTAATTGCAGCTTGGCTGAATACTTACCAGAAAATTTGAGATGGCATTGGAATGAACAGTTTTGCCACGGGGTGAAGTGTAAAGTGCCTTGTGCAGTCCCAAGGACTGGATACCGTGCTATAAAAACCTTTACGCACGCACGCACGCACACACACACACGCACACAAAGATGTTATTAGTAGATAAGAACTAGCTGTGATTGTATGTTGCCAGGTTGTCATCATGCGAGACTACCACCACCCAAACATTGTGGACATGTATGACAGTTTCTTGGTGGGTGACGAACTGTGGGTCGTCATGGAGTTCCTCGAGGGTGGCGCCCTCACTGACATCGTTACACACTCAAGGTGAGCAACAGCCTTCACATTACCAGGCTTGTCATCGGTAACATTACCTATTAGAATGGATGAACAACAGATCGCCATTATGTGCAAGGCTTGTCATCTGTAACATTATCTTGTAGAATGGATGAACAACATATTGCCACTGTGTGCAAGGCTTGTCATGTGTAACATTATCTTGTAGAATGGATGAACAACATATTGCCACTGTGTGCAAGGCTTGTCATGTGTAACATTATCTTGTAGAATGGATGAACAACATATTGCCACTGTGCAAGGCTTGTCATATGTAACATTATCTTGTAGAATGGATGAACAACAGATTGCCACTGTGTGCAAGGCTTGTCTGAAGGCCCTTGCCTTCCTCCACACAAATGGTGTCATTCACCGTGACATCAAGTCAGACTCGATACTTCTCTCCCATGATGGCAAGGTGGGTCTGATGTTTTGAGTTGTGTTGTTTTCTGTGCAGTAGTGCCATGTGTAGGATTTCAGCATTGTGGTCAATACTTTATTGGATTTTGATCAAACTCATAGAACAAACATCAGTAATATAGTAAATAACCTAACAAGTTTATTTAATATTGAGAGATTTGGGTTTGACCTTCTTTTATATATTCCATTGTGTTCCTGTCAACTATCAACACCTTCTATCGAGTCACACAGGGATTGAAATAATAAAAAGAGAGAAAATGGAAGACCGCCACATAGGTAAAGCACCACAGGATTGTGTGGCACATGCCCTGTTGTCTATCACTGTCTCTAACATGACAATGTAATTTAGCAATTCATTGCAAAGATCACACTGATGATATTGACTGCTCTCTAAACTTCACTGATGGTGTTTCTGCTGCAGGTGAAGCTGTCGGACTTTGGCTTCTGTGCACAAGTATCGCCCGACCTACCCAAGAGGAAGTCTCTAGTAGGCACCCCCTACTGGATGGCCCCCGAGGTCATCTCCAGGCTGCCATATGGACAGGAGGTACATCGAACTAGCAAGTTTTAATCAGCTGCGTGTAATGGACCATAGTGGCGTTGTGGTTAGAACATTGGACATTGACAACATCTTAACTCGTGCATTTTGGAACGAAAACTAGGTTTTGCACGAAACTACTGTTGAACTGAAGAGACCACCCAAGTGACTGAGATAAAGTGGCCTAATTACAGAGACAGTTATACAGATGTGCAGATCTTGCAAAAACAGATTGTAATAAAGTGGCCGTTTCTGAGGGGTGACCTCTTTGAGGGGTTCTATTGTATTGGCACATAATGGTTGATTTGTAGTGAGATTGCCATATAAGCTACAAAAAACAGGGGGTAACCATGGTCAAGAGATTTGACATTTCTGAATGACAGACATGCACATTGGTGTTATTGGTGACCGTTGAGCTTTGTCCTGTAGGTGGACATCTGGTCACTGGGCATCATGGTGATTGAGATGGTGGACGGAGAACCCCCGTTCTTCAACGAGCCTCCCCTACAGGCGATGAGACGGATCCGCGACATGCCCCCACCCAAACTGAAGAACACTCACAGAGTACGTACATGAGAGAATGCAGAGAATCTTATTGTAACATGCTACACAGTAACATTATATGACATTGCATGAGATAGTCCATAGCTTAATTAGGAAAATCACAAACTGAGACATCAGTATTTTACATGACTTCAGTTTGGTTTATTGTCTACCAAAGTGGAATTTCAAATGGATGTAAAATCAAAAGCACTTCAGTTAACTAATTTCTGTTTTGTATGTTATTCAGAAATTAATACACTCAAAAATACTGAAATTCTGCCATTCAGTCATTCACTCATCTCATTTTGGAATCGTTTCACAAAAAAATCTAGTATCGACTGCGACATGCTAGCTCTAGTATCGACTGTGACATGCTAGCTTTAGTATCGACTGCGACATGCTAGCTCTAGTATCGACTGCGACATGCTAGCTCTAGTATCGACTGCGACATGCTAGCTCTAGTATCGACTGTGACATGCTAGCTCTAGTATCGACTGCGACATGCTAGCTTTAGTATCGACTGCGACATGCTAGCTCTAGTATCGACTGTGACATGCTAGCTCTAGTATCGACTGCGACATGCTAGCTTTAGTATCGACTGCGACATGCTAGCTCTAGTATCGACTGTGACATGCTAGCTCTAGTATCGACTGCGACATGCTAGCTCTAGTATCGACTGTGACATGCTAGCTCTAGTATCGACTGCGACATGCTAGCTTTAGTATCGACTGCGACATGCTAGCTCTAGTATCGACTGTGACATGCTAGCTCTAGTATCGACTGCGACATGCTAGCTTTAGTATCGACTGCGACATGCTAGCTCTAGTATCGACTGTGACATGCTAGCTCTAGTATCGACTGTGACATGCTAGCTCTAGTATCGACTGCGACATGCTAGCTCTAGTATCGACTGCGACATGCTGGCTCTAGTATCGACTGCGACATGCTAGCTCTAGTATCGACTGCGACATGCTGGCTCTAGTATCGACTGCGACATGCTGGCTCTAGTATCGACTGCGACATGCTAGCTCTAGTATCGACTGCGACATGCTGGCTCTAGTATCGACTGCGACATGCTAGCTCTAGTATCGACTGCGACATGCTAGCTCTAGTATCGACTGCGACATGCTAGCTCTAGTATCGACTGCGACATGCTAGCTCTAGTATCGACTGCGACATGCTAGCTCTAGTATCGACTGTGACATGCTAGCTCTAGTATCGACTGCGACATGCTAGCTTTAGTATCGACTGCGACATGCTAGCTCTAGTATCGACTGCGACATGCTAGCTTTAGTATCGACTGCGACATGCTAGCTCTAGTATCGACTGCGACATGCTAGCTCTAGTATCGACTGTGACATGCTAGCTTTAGTATCGACTGCGACATGCTAGCTCTAGTATCGACTGTGACATGCTAGCTCTAGTATCGACTGTGACATGCTAGCTCTAGTATCGACTGCGACATGCTAGCTCTAGTATCGACTGTGACATGCTAGCTCTAGTATCGACTGCGACATGCTAGCTTTAGTATCGACTGCGACATGCTAGCTCTAGTATCGACTGCGACATGCTAGCTCTAGTATCGACTGCGACATGCTAGCTCTAGTATCGACTGCGACATGCTAGCTCTAGTATCGACTGCGACATGCTAGCTCTAGTATCGACTGCAACATGCTAGCTCTAGTATCGACTGCAACATGCTAGCTCTAGTATCGACTGCAACATGCTAGCTCTAGTATCGACTGCGACATGCTAGCTCTAGTATCGACTGTGACATGCTGGCTCTAGTATCGACTGCAACATGCTAGCTCTAGTATCGACTGTGACATGCTGGCTCTAGTATCGACTGTGACATGCTGGCTCTAGTATCGACTGCAACATGCTAGCTCTAGTATCGACTGCAACATGCTAGCTCTAGTATCGACTGTGACATGCTAGCTCTAGTATCGACTGCAACATGCTAGCTCTAGTATCGACTGCGACATGCTAGCTCTAGTATCGACTGTGACATGCTGGCTCTAGTATCGACTGCAACATGCTAGCTCTAGTATCGACTGCGACATGCTAGCTCTAGTATCGACTGTGACATGCTAGCTCTAGTATCGACTGCGACATGCTAGCTTTAGTATCGACTGTGACATGCTAGCTCTAGTATCGACTGCGACATGCTAGCTTTAGTATCGACTGCGACATGCTAGCTCTAGTATCGACTGCGACATGCTAGCTCTAGTATCGACTGTGACATGCTAGCTCTAGTATCGACTGTGACATGCTAGCTCTAGTATCGACTGCGACATGCTAGCTCTAGTATCGACTGCGACATGCTAGCTCTAGTATCGACTGCGACATGCTAGCTCTAGTATCGACTGCGACATGCTAGCTCTAGTATCGACTGTGACATGCTAGCTCTAGTATCGACTGCGACATGCTAGCTCTAGTATCGACTGTGACATGCTAGCTCTAGTATCGACTGCGACATGCTAGCTTTAGTATCGACTGCGACATGCTAGCTCTAGTATCGACTGTGACATGCTAGCTCTAGTATCGACTGTGACATGCTAGCTCTAGTATCGACTGCGACATGCTAGCTTTAGTATCGACTGTGACATGCTGGCTCTAGTATCGACTGCGACATGCTAGCTCTAGTATCGACTGCGACATGCTAGCTCTAGTATCGACTGTGACATGCTAGCTCTAGTATCGACTGTGACATGCTAGCTCTAGTATCGACTGTGACATGCTAGCTCTAGTATCGACTGCAACATGCTAGCTCTAGTATCGACTGTGACATGCTAGCTCTAGTATCGACTGTGACATGCTAGCTCTAGTATCGACTGCGACATGCTAGCTTTAGTATCGACTGCGACATGCTAGCTTTAGTATCGACTGTGACATGCTAGCTCTAGTATCGACTGTGACATGCTGGCTCTAGTATCGACTGCGGCATGCTGGCTCTAGTATCGACTGCAACATGCTAGCTCTAGTATCGACTGTGACATGCTGGCTCTAGTATCGACTGTGACATGCTGGCTCTAGTATCGACTGTGACATGCTAGCTCTAGTATCGACTGTGACATGCTAGCTCTAGTATCGACTGTGACATGCTAGCTCTAGTATCGACTGTGACATGCTAGCTCTAGTATCGACTGCGACATGCTAGCTCTAGTATCGACTGTGACATGCTAGCTCTAGTATCGACTGTGACATGCTAGCTCTAGTATCGACTGCAACATGCTAGCTCTAGTATCGACTGCAACATGCTAGCTCTAGTATCGACTGCAACATGCTAGCTCTAGTATCGACTGCAACATGCTAGCTCTAGTATCGACTGCGACATGCTAGCTCTAGTATCGACTGTGACATGCTAGCTCTAGTATCGACTGCGACATGCTAGCTTTAGTATCGACTGCGACATGCTAGCTCTAGTATCGACTGTGACATGCTGGCTATAGTATCGACTGCGACATGCTAGCTCTAGTATCGACTGTGACATGCTGGCTATAGTATCGACTGTGACATGCTGGCTCTAGTATCGACTGCGACATGCTGGCTCTAGTATCGACTGTGACATGCTAGCTCTAGTATCGACTGTGACATGCTGGCTCTAGTATCGACTGTGACATGCTAGCTCTAGTATCGACTGCGACATGCTGGCTCTAGTATCGACTGTGACATGCTGGCTATAGTATCGACTGTGACATGCTGGCTCTAGTATCGACTGTGACATGCTGGCTCTAGTATCGACTGCGACATGCTAGCCCTAGTATCAACTGCGACCTTGTAGTTCATTTGTGCAAATGTGTTATTTCATTTTGATTAAATCATCGGACAAACAATGAAATAAAATTTGTACTGGGCCCAGTTGAAATACAGTGAGAATATGGTACAGGGGCTTGTCTCTATATACTATAATATATGGCTATTCGCACTTTTGCTTATAAGTTATGAATCAAATTATGATCGAAGTCCATTCTTTCGATGATTTTAATAAAAATAAGCAATCTTTTATTAAACTAGTTGCACATAATTATTACTTAAGGTATTCCTACACTACATATTTCAACATCAATGAACCTGATTTGTGATGGGCTAAATCAAATGATGAGGTACCCGGTAGTTTTAATATGCTGAGTAAGAATTCTTTTTAATGATTATGATGTGTGTTTTGAGGATTACATAGGCCATTTTTAGTTAAACTTATCAAAGATGAAATGCGAAAATCTTGCCCATTAAGCTTAAATGATTAAATGCAGTATTTGAAAATGTAAAATATGTGTGGTCTGTTGTCTATTTGTAATAGTAAATTAATGAGATTAACATTTTAAAATAAGTAATGTTTCCCACCTGCGCAGGTTTCACCTCGACTTCAAGGCTTCATTGAGAAGATGCTTGTGCGAGATCCCCAACAGAGGGCGTCGGCATTTGAGTTGCTCCAGCACCCGTTCCTGCGGCAGGCAGGCCAGTACGGGTGCCTCGTCCCACTCATGCGCAGTTTCCGCCACAGTCCCTGTTAACGCTGCTGTGCAACCCAAGTCCTTGTGGCTCGTGTGGCATCTTCGTGCAGTTTCATCAACATTTGCATGCAGTGTTTGTGCGATGTTTAATCATAGCCCCACTCACTGGAATTCAGTAGCAAGCAGCATGGCCAGCCAACATGCGGACATTACTGCAGATTACCGACGTCTAAGTGGCCCGATTCAGCTATGACATTGCTGTGTGATTTGTGCAAATTACTGGGCAAAGTATTACCGCAAAATGGTTGCATGACTGGACAAGAAGCAAAACGTGTTTGTGTGCGTGATGGGTGAGATTTAAAAGTCGCCGAGCAACACTGAACTACAAAAGTTGTGAGCGAAACCAGGGACAATCCTGAGCGTTTTTCGTAGGGGAGGTTTCATTACGTAACGTGAGTTGAAACGTGCCTGACTTCGGTGCCTTTGGGTGATCACAATATGTAAATAACCGTGTTGCATTGTAAGGACAATATAGTGTCACAAGAAGGTACAACCAGCTGTAGAGCACCTTGTTTGGTTGGTTCATGCCATGTACTAACATAGAAGGTGAGCGTTTTAGCGACACTGGCGTAACATATGGTACATGGTGAAAATAAAATGTAATATATTATATAAACAAAAATGTTCATCCGATGAACAGAAATGTTATATTTCTATGTATTTCATTTTACATCAAAATAATGTGTATCTTAAAACCTATTTGTCGATTTACTAGCAGTCTGCATGTAAAATATGCAATTATTTTTATATTTCTACAGTCTAGCTATAGGCGTCTGTACAGGATGTGTAGACTATTAGTAGAGGTATTTTAGAGAGTAGCCTGAACTAAACCCAGGAAAGTTGTTTTCTTTTAACTTGCCTTCACACATTTATCATGGGCAGTAACATATCTTTTGTTGAATATTTTAAAGCCAGCTGACCTACTACATATCTGTGCGATTACAAACCGATTTCGTTCCTTTTATCGACGTCATATCCGCTGTTGGAATAATTTTACAAAGAGCTGTTGCTTTTAACAATGTTGACTTTGCATGTATTTATTTTGTTTTAGAAAGTTGGTAGAATTGTCGATTGCAGTAGAATTGGACTGTTTTCGAAGTGTCATATTTTTAACCTAATCTGTTGTTTTATTAGTTTTGTGATTTTTTATGTAACTGGAACAAGAACTATCTTTAGAGAACTTTTATTTGGTGAGTAAAGGCTACACTATGATTATGACATTGTACATTCAAAGTGGTGCAAAATGAAGAATATCGAGTATCTGTATTGGCAATAGTTGTTGTTAAAGTTTTAGTAATTATGTAGTTAGTTATTTCCAAAAGCTACTGTTGTACATGGCATCTAATGTATAGATGGGTACAACTTTCCATATGTGAGACGGTAAGATTAGTATTTGTGACTGTTCCCCAGTTTACTAACTGATAAAAAGACAAGAATTTGATATGCTTTTGCAGCCTAACACACATGGATCAGTTGGTCATTTTTCGTGGACTTAGCTGTGTATGCAACTGTATAAGGAGAGATACAGCCAGATCGTTGCTGCAGGCAATCTGCAAGTTTTAGACTTGTTCCTGTGTTATTTATAAAGTCCAGATTCTACAAGTACAGGTCTAGCTTTTTGTAGCATACTGGTGTATAGGATTGCTCTGGCGAAGTCAGGAGCTCATTTTGGCATACCCGTGTCCAGGCAGAGATGTTAACTAAAATGTAATTGTAATATCTTGTAAGTATGAGATGTTAATTAAACTGTAATTGTAATATCTTGTAAGCATGAGATGTTAACTAAAGTGTAATTGTAATATCTTGTAAGCATGAGATGTTAACTAAAGTGTAATTGTAATATCTTGTAAGCATGAGATGTTAACTAAAGTGTAATTGTAATATCTTGTAAGCATGAGAACAAATGCTGCTTTTTGGCATCCTGAGTTTTTTGCACGAGCCAAAGAGACAGTGAGTAGAATGTGGCGAGAAATGTAAAGTCGTATTTTAGCTGGCGTCTTGTAGCAAAGGCTGTGGCATAGTAGTTGTGCTTCATTGTCAAATAGATCTGTCTAACTTTAGGTGCCCTCTGGCATATCTGCAGGTATGTGTACATATGTATGTAGGCATATATTTAGTGTACAAAAGCATACACCTGTAACTGCAACCTATGGTTCAGCATAATGATTGAATGTCTGAAGAATGTTCTATCATAACATGAATGATCATAGTTGCTTCATGAATTAATATGTATCCCCCAGTATCGAATGCAGTATCCATATCATTTAATGCTGAAGCCTAGGCTATGACTATCTTGAAATGGTCGTATCTCGGTAATGAAAAAGTCAGACACTACGTTATGGCTGTCATAATTGGTTGCATTATTGGTACCTATATGTTATGTCATCCCGCACTGTCTTGAAGGTTATTTGGTTCCACACGGTGTCCTGAAACGTGGTCAATATCTGGAGTACAAAGTTTAGTGTATACTACCAAATAGATGCGCAGTATATGGTTCAACTAAAGGCAAGGTAGAATTGCTTTAGACATTATCACAGCCATAGTAACTGGGCAGATTTTCTTGTATGAAAGTGTAAAGTAAATGCTGATTTTGCTTGTGTCAGACTCATGGAGAACACTTTGAAATAGTGGTCTTTTATTAGGTGTGTGGTATCATGCCTATTGTATTATGGGGTCATGCCATGAATTAATTAAATCATATTTGTTTTAGATGCTCTTAATCATCGTGTAGAAATGTTGATTTTAGTGTATTGGCTCATGCTATGATAATTATGTGATTTAACGCTTGACATTTTGTACACCATATTTTGAAATACCATGCAAATTATGAATATGGTGCATTTTAAAGAGTAATATTCTTATAGCAACCACGGTGTACCCTTGAAATGCAATATTATTCGTGTTGTGATTTGTTGGCTTGACGTGTCAGTCCATGATCATGTTTAGGTTGGCTGCTTATTTAGCTAAAGTGGGTTAAGTTATTTTAAAACCACAGTAGCCTTCAGCTGGCTGCCTCTGTAGTCTTAAGAGGATCGTAGTATTTTAAAACCATATCAGGCTGGTTGTTTTCTAGAAGTGTTTGATGGATAGCAACATATTTTATGACCATTGTGTATCTGTACATATGCTACAAAGTAGTCGGTGATTATTGTACAGCACTGACATGCATCTGAAACGCTGGTATTTTACTATTATTCAATGATTGCCCGAGATACTTCTGAAAGACTGGTATTCAGCCATTCTCAACCATACCAGCAAAGTGTAAAAAGTAAGGTTGCTGCGAAATGCTTGTAGGAATAATCGGCTGAATTTATCTTAGCATCATGGCAAGCAGTTTCTGTTGAATTACACTCGAACTTATTATTTACAATAGGGTGTTTACAGCTTTATTTCAACGACACAGTCGGATTCAGTGATTGAGACAGTTACAACTGACGTTGTTGAAACATGCGTGTGTCAAGAAGGACGCGTTGAATATAGAACTGAGCAATGTTGTGTGCTCGCACAACGTGCATGCATGTTGTGTGTTGATTTCAGAAAGCATTTATATCAAATAAAGAAATATACAAAATAACATGAAGATCTATGAAGTTTGTGTTCTGAAATAATCCACCACATTAACTAACCAGTGGGTTGTATGCCAGGACACAAATTGTGAAGCCAACATGGCATAAGAGTGGAGCACGGTGGCGGAGTGGTTAGACCGTCGGACTCTCAATCAGGAGGTTAGGAATCCTCTTGCTGCTATTTCGAAGGGTAATTTTGTTTACTCCACATTGCTTCAGTTCACTCAGCAGTAAATGAGTTGCTGGCTACAGACAGAGGTGGTTATGTGAACGAATAGGCTTTGTGCAGTAATTGCAGCGTGGCTAACGTCGGGATGGCGTTAGAGTGTACAGCCCTTTGAACAGTCCCAAGGACTGGATACCATGCTATATAAGAACGTACCATTTTCTAGATTTCACCTGTACTAACCTATAGTTTTGGAAGCTTGTAGATGCACACTCCATTGGAATAATTCAGGAAATAGCATTTGTCTACATTTTAGTGTTCTAATTAATTAAGAACATTTCATGGCCAAGTTTCACTATTAACGTTGAGAAGAGGGAGGTCTTGTCGTGTGAATTGTGGGGCCAGCTGCCGGTGTTATAAATATAATTCCTGCTACACTGTGATCGGCAGATGGCGCCACAGCTATCTTGCGTGTCATTACCTCAGTAGCTATTATTGACGGAACAATCTTGATCAATGCCGTGAATATGTACTGCGATTTTCCATAAGGATATGTTGTTGCGATCACCAACTGATGGTTCATTTGATAATGAATTATTTTTGGTAAATTCATACGGTACCGTAAATAGGGCCAAACGGCGAGTAATCCCCGCATCATTTATACAATACAATACAATACAATACAGTACAATACAATACTTTATTTTCCCATGGAAGGAAATTTGTGTGCAGCGTTCATAAAATAAAATACATAATTACAAGCGGTTTCTAAAACAATAATGATAAACCTAATTGTGGTTGTCACATCACATATAAAATAGCATCATAGTGGAATGTAGTAAATAACAACATATAAACACTGCTATAGAACACATGCATTCGCGCCCGCACACACATACGACCTTATAATAAATATCAGCAGTATAGCTACAAGCACAGAAGACGGGTTCAGAAGCAGCGGTAGAGAGAAGTGTAATTTAAAAGTCGAACAGACGTAGGATTAAACGATAGCCGTTTTCTATTTGTGTTGCATGTAGATGCTCAAGCACATGTCACAGAAGAAGGATGCTGCCGCTTTTCCACGAACACGCAGGTGATGACACCTACGCTACCCGTCATCCTACCTACCTACACAAGCCCGTCCTCGGGTAGCCCTTCTTGCGCACGTGTTGTTTGTTTTATCAACTGGTACACACCTGTGCTACAGGTAGACAAAATGAGTCAGTGGTGGGACACAATCTGTCACAGGCAATCGACACCTGCAGAACGTCGTGAAGAAATTTTTACCTATCCCATTTGTATATTTACTAGTAAAAGTGCATTGTGTTCCACAATTACATTGACTTGTATTATGTGATCATGTTAACTCCTTGGTAACATTGTCAACCACCCTTTGAATTGCGCAACATCACGTTTTCTCCACTCTCCCGGATTGATTGATATCACATAATTGATTTTACATTGATATGTCTCCAGAACGCCATTTTCATTGCTGTCACAACTATGAAGGTTTTCTGTCAAAGGTGGCTTACCATTTCAAAACAATACCATTAAGACTATGCAAAATTAGCCTAGAAACGTGTGAAAACATTGATAACATAAATAATAAAATTAATTCTTAAAAAATTCTGAACAATGCAGATTGTCGCGTCATACTTTCTCTACAGCAGAGCCGCGATCATCGAACAGTCTGTCAGTACTACCCAGAAAAAGAGTGCACACGAATCGTGAACTGATATATCTAAATTGGTTGGATTTTTATCAAACCACCGAATGCTGCAATGCTGCAAAGGATTGCAGCATTATTACTTATTGCAGCAGGATTGCAGCATAAATCAATTATTTTACAATGCTTACTATTAAACTGTAAGCGATACAGGCAGTGAACAGTGAATTTTGGAACATGCTCAAATTACAATTATTACATGCTCTTATAAATCATAAATTTGTTTGACCCGTGGACTCGCTCATCACGCGTTCTATTGTGAATAATTGAATTACATTTACATAACGTATATCACAAAGACACTGCTTAGCATACCGCGAGTAACACAAGTTTGTGATGACAATAGTTACTTGGGGAACATAATAAGTTACTTTTTATTAACACATGCATTATACAAATGCTGGAAAAAATTATAAAAAACCCACATGGATAACAGCAATAATATTCACTCACTCATAACTGAACAAACGTTTCAGCAGTTTAACTATTTTGCCAACACACCGGTCACATTAATTTACGCATGGTTGGGTTTCACCAGGAAAAAATATTCTTTTACGGAACGGCCGGTACAAAGCCATGCAATGCATTTTGTTATCGATTCTTGCCATTTTGGACGGAACAAACCTGTTATGCAGGTGCGGTGATACCGTGGTGAAAACCGTTTTTACCACACGGTGGCAATAAACTGTAAACTATTCTATGGAAACAGGAGCTGTGTAATTGAAGATGTCTGTACGCTGCATGAAGGACAAAGCCTCCATACTACAGGCTTGTTGCTCGCTACCCCTCTCTACCTATATTCTTGAACAGGACTTTCCATAAGTGTTCGATGAGGTTAGGCCACAACAGGACCCAATGTTGGAGCGCCGCAGGAATGCAGACACTATTCTGACTTGTTGGCATGGATCATTGTCTTGCTGGGACAACTGCGGCAGACGGTAGCATCTCATTCCTGAGCACTCTGACATATTGGTCCTGTTTCGTAACACCTTCACACCGGTGGAGACGGTCGAACCCCAGTCACGACATGTACCCCTACACTAACATCCATCCGTGCTTCTGTGTGGACAATAAACTCATACGTACGTACGTATGTGTGTACAATCCACTTTACGTACATACATACATATACACGCACGCACGCACGCACGCACGCACGCACGCACGCACGCACGCACGCACGCACGCACATGCACAGTCTCCAAAATGCGGCACGCGACACCTATGCAGAGCACACCTATTTATCATTACAGTCCAATTCCGCGGACGACCAACATGTGCAATCAATACGGAGCCGCTAGAACGACATCAGCATAAATCAATACACGGAAATATGCAGACATCAAGCGGCCGTATCGGGTGAGAACGATCGTACGGCGCGACAAGGCCCGTCCACCGCCTTTCCGATCGCTGTCGCTCCCAGTACTCTTCACAACAGGCGACGTCGGCAGCCACTAGGACGAAGTATCGTCATCACGTGACAGCGTCGTCAACGCGAGGACCGTCCGCCGAGCATCTTATCTGATCCTCGCCTATTCGTGGACGCCAGACGGCATCCGCTGGTGACGACACCGACAAGACAGAAACGCTCGCAGCGAACGATGGGGACTATCGTAAAAGGTGAGGCGATCGCGTTAATATTGTGGCGTAACACTGCGCTTGCGTTATTGGTCCTGTTTGTCGTCACTGTTCGAGGCAGTGACAGCAGAAAGCTTGAAGGTTGGCCTGATGGACAGTAGGTCCTATCCCACGAGACGCCACAGTCGAGAGACCTCTGCAGGACCGTTCGCGTGTTTTGGTCGTAATTGCTCTGCAGCGCAATTCACGCCACAGACAACAACAACACTATCTCCGCCTTGCCGCGCAATTACATCTTGTCTCGGAATTCCTATATTGTCAACGAGCGCGTGTGATATAACTGTTCGCATGGTAACATACATTTAACGGCCGTCAGTTGATCTGTAATGTATAGATTCAATTGTTAGTTGATGTGGTAAGAACATAGCCAAGTTTATGTAATTTACCACACATAAATGAACATCTCACGCGACCATTAATTATTTAAAAGAAATAACGGTGATATGTCCTCAGCTGGCACTGAACGTTTCATTAACAACATTAAACCTTATTGTGTACAAGATAACTAATTCTACGGCTAGGCTAATTTTTACAATAAAGTAGTTTTAGTGTATATTATCGGCGATGCTCAAAGTACAAGTCAACTTTATATATATATATATATATATATATATATATATATATATATATATATATATATATATATATATATATATATATATATATATATATATATATATATATATATATATATATATATATATGTGTGTATATATATATATATATATATATATATATATAAATAATATATATATATATATATATATATATATATATATATCTTGCCCTCTCTGGAAAAAATCCTGCGGACGCATCTGGATGCCCTGCCCGCCTGCACACGTATGCTAACGTATACACACATGCGAGCAAGCGATCGACTTCAATATATTCCATGCCACAAGCAATAAACACCGAGTGAATGAGCCCGCGCGGCGCCGACAAATGAACTACCATTAACGAATGGCCGCAGGAAATATCACGGTGTTACGCCGGCAATTAACCGTGCGACCAATAAGCGCAAGGCAGTTCTAGGAAATTTATGTAGTTAGATTTCTGCTGTGACGCATTAAGTGTTTTCGACGGAGAACGAATGGCCGACGGGTATATACCGAAACGACGCAAACTGTAAATTGAGATAGCTGCTAAGTCAGAATGGGAGAAGTTTAGTTTAATAGTATGAGGGGTTATACCAAGTAGACGTTAAATTGAAATTCAGGATTCGTTATCGTCCACGTGCGTTCAACTGCACAACATGTGTTTGGAGCAAGTTGTTACAATTGCATTGGTGCAAGATGTTATTACCACTGTAACAACGTTCGGGCGCAACACTGTAACAGCGTTCGGGCGCAACACTGTAACAACGCTGGCACCGATGGCTCGGCCAGCGAGTTGTGTGCTGACAATGACTGAAAGAACAAATTTATTTAACCATGCAGTGTGAACGCTTTCTTTCACTTGTGAAGCGTAGTGTACTGGTTTATAACCAGCGTCAAACAAAATTAACAAATATATCAGAAGGCCAGGTTATACATAGTTGAAACATTGTTGGACTCTCGATAAGCCAATGGCTTCCTTGTCCACTTTCTAACTGGATGACAATCTTTTAAATTTGTTATGGCACAGCCCTATTTGAACAATTAATAAACTTGCCCCGCTAACGGGGCTAGTTGTCACAGTCGACGGCGCCTGGGAAACTTCACATATCTACCTAACTGCAATATAGAATGTCAATGGTATGGTACATTTTATTAACATGAATACTAAATTTAATGTATACGTTGACAAGAAATAATGCATCTAGCATACTTTTCACAAAAAAAGTTACTTTACTGAAATTTGTAATAACTAGCCCCAAGTTATTTTATCGTAATTTTGTTACCTTCACGCAGCTTTCTACTGACAGTTTCAGTATAGTCGGTTTCTCGCGGACCACAACCGTGTTTTATGAACTGCAGTACAGTTGCCTTCTCGCTACTTATCACCGGCCGTCCCTGAACCATTGCAGCCGCCTTCTCGTGAACTACAATCATGTTTTATGAACTGCAGTTTTGTTACCTTCTCGCAACTTATCACCGGCCGTCTCTGAACTATTGCAGCCGCCCCTTCGCGAACCACAATCGTGTTTTATGAACTGCAGTTTTGTTACCTTCTCGCAACTTATCACCGGCCGTCTCTTAACTATTGCTAGCCGCCTAGCCTCGACGAACTATAATAACCAACATAAGATATGGCTATAGTCCACTCTAGTCCAATGATAAATGTATCATATACACATTACCTTCTGTGCCTGTCTACCTCTGTACTTTCTGTGCGCGCGGTGTCCGCCGCTGAACTTCTGTGCGCGCGGTGTCCGCCGCTGTACTCTATGCGCGCGGTGTCCGCCTCTGCATTTCTGTGTGCGCGGTGGCCGTCTCTGTACATCTTTGCGCGCGGTGTCCGCCGCTGTATTTCTGTGCGCGCGGTGTCCACCTCTGTACGTCTGTGCGCGCGGTATCCGCCGCTGTATTTCGGTGCGCGCGGTGTCCACCTCTGTACATCTGTGCGCGCGGTGTCCACCTCGGTACTTCTGTGCGCGAGGTGTCCGCCGCTGTACTTCTGTGCGCGCGGTGTCTACCTCTGTACTTTCTGTGCGCGCGGTGTCCGCCGCTGAACTTCTGTGCGCGCGGTGTCCGCCGCTGTACTCTATGCGCGCGGTGTCTGCCTCTCTACTTCTGTGCGCGCAGTGTCCGCCGCTGTATTTCGGTGCGCACGGTGTCCGCCTCTGTACTTCTGTGCGCGCGGTGTCCGCCGCTGTACTTCTGTGCGCGCTGTGACCGCCGCTGTATTTCTGTGCGCGCGGTGTCTGCCTCTACTTCTGTGCGCGCAGTGTCCGCCGCTGTATTTCGGTGCGCACGGTGTCCGCCGCTGTATTTCTGTGCGCGCGGTGTCCGCCTCTGTACTCCTGTGCGCGCGGTGTCTGCCTCTGTACTTCTGTGCGCGAGGTGTCCGCCGCTGTATTTCGGTGCGCGCGGTGTCCACCTCTGTACATCTGTGCGCGCGGTGTCCACCTCGGTACTTCTGTGCGCGAGGTGTCCGCCGCTGTATTTCGGTGCGCGCGGTGTCCGCCTCTGTACTTCTGTGCGCGCGGTGTCCGCCGCTGTACTTCTGTGCGCGCTGTGACCGCCGCTGTATTTCTGTGCGCGCGGTGTCTGCCTCTACTTCTGTGCGCGCGGTGTCCGCCTCTCTACTTCTGTGGGCGCAGTGTCCGCCGCTGTATTTCGGTGCGCACGGTGTCCGCCGCTGTATTTCTGTGCGCGCGGTGTCCGCCTCTGTACTTCTGTGCGTGCGGTGTCCGCCTCTGTACTTCTGTGCGCGCGGTGTCCGCCGCTGTACTTCTGTGCGCGCGGTGTCCGCCGCTGTACCTCTGTGCGCGCGGTGTCCGCCGCTGTACTTCTGTGCGCGCGGTGTCCGCCGCTGTACTTCTGTGCGCAGCTTCGCAGCAGGCGTCGATCATTACTCTCACTGAAATGGAACTCGGTCGACTAGGGAGTCGTATCTGCGTATCTGTGATACCCATAATCCCAGTAGGCTCTCACTTATCGCCCATTATCTCCGGAACTCCATTAGTCAAATATATCAAACGGGAACAGTTTTGTGCACGAAATGCGTCGTGTTACTGGGAATAAATTCAAGGCGGGTTTGATTTCTTAATGAAATCATGAACGGTGACGTATTTAGGGCCTCGCAAGAATTAAATTTAATTAGAGCCATCCAAAGCAACACAACATATGACAAGTGGACAACGAAGACCATGCATCATTCTAATAGGATAGAAGGGTATAAAATAATGGTGTTCCAAGTGAGCGGACGAGTCAGTCCGTGTTCCTTCGTCCTTGTTCGTCATGCTTGTGAAGAGAATGTGGCTTCAGTTGCCGATAAACACCGAATTGTGAGCACACCTCCCGAGTCCCAACAGAAAATCTGTATCGTAGCAACATTATTTTTTCCCGTGCCCACATTTCGACGTTGGTATACAGTGGTGTGTATAGCGGGGTATTGGGTCATGCCCCCGTGGCTTTAATTTTTAATTTAAAGCCACTTTAAAATTTTATTTTTGTTTTGTATGTAACCTGTTGCGCCACTATATGGTAGTATGGTAAACTAATGGGTGATTATGAATGGCCCTTCCTTGCCCCCCCCCCATTACGGGATCATCGATACGTCACTGTCGGTGATGTTGGCGTTCTACGAGTTAGCCAGGACAACACGTTTGAATAATTCAGAACCAAGAAAGGTTGACAGCACACAGCATTGCATCTGGGAATCTGATGTTTCATAGAAAAGCAGCGTCACGTGAACGTCTAATTTCACAGCCAGGCAGTATCCGGAAGATCTCGTTAGAAGATTATTGCTGCGGCACGTCGAGCCAGGCCTCGTTACACGCAGAAAGGGATAGCGTCAGAACGCAACCGAGACGTTGTCGGTGTTTACAGGCCGACGGGCGAGTCTGAAAGAAAGGTTAGGTCTATCCATGAAAACATACAACACGTCGGGACACATTTTGCCTCTAGAGGTCAGATCATGGTTGAAGTTCCTGTTCATTGTTTGACACGAATGATGGGCGTATTAAATTGTGATATGTGCAATTAAGAATTTCGTATGATGTGACATGAGTGCAATTGAGCAGACATAATTCACATGTTTGTTTGTAGAAGCTATTGGCTGTGAAATAGTGCATTTTCAGAATTTCATAGGCAGATAGATTCATGGGTTTTGTTCTGCTGTGAACCACGTTGGCGAATGAATACATGGATTTTTTTTTAACATTAACGGGCATCGCACGTGGGGCGTTTAAAAAGAGTTGTTCAGTTCAGCATGTCAATGAGATGACGGTAGTTGCTGTGAAAAGTCTTTAGTATGTTTGATAGTCCAGTTTTTTATATACTCAAACAAAATGGTAGTATGGCCACCAATGCAACATTGCACTGTGGCCTGACCTCTCTAGAGAGGAATATCTGCAATGACGTCGATGGAACGACTGTACCGTTTGTCGCCGACGGAGCACAACTCGGGCGCTCCACCCAGAGGATAGGAGCACGCACGCACGCACGCACGCACGCACGCACGCACGCACGCACGCACGCACGCTTTCATTTCATTTCATTCATTGTTATGGGAAAATCCATCGCATCATAAACGGCGCCATTCCTTCGTTTCAGTCCTGCTGTTGGCCATGCTGGTGGGCGAGCCTGTCATCGCGTCTGACGGGGCACCAGCAACCAAGATCCAGTCAGCCGACAGAGGCGTACCGTACGCTCTGGTTGACAATGACGCCAATGCAACAGCACAGGCCACAGGTGACCGTAGCGACATTTGCAACGTATTTACGCTACGCTTCGCGCACAGGCAATGTTTCTTACAAGTTGACAATGTGGTGACGTCATATCATATTATCATGACGCGTCTTATTTTATTATTCCTATTATGTTTAAAATGTTAAACAGTTGTCAAAACTTTTAATTTTTAATATATAGGTATTGTCGTTTTTTCGAAAATGAAATTCATAGTTTTTTTTTATAAATGTGTTGCATGAATTGTCCAATTAGAATACATTGCACTTATGTTTGTTGTTATGTATTATATGTTATACTCATAGACATAAATAGAACACCCGTTAGTAAGACAAGACCGCTAAGCTCTTATCAGTTGACACATGATAAAGTGATGCTGGCATGGACCAGTGACATTCATGCTGCTGCACGGCAATAAACCCACTGGAGGAACAGTGTTTATATTGTACAGTACCCAGTCCTCATCATATATCTACAGATATACAGTACTAATAATAGATTATTACTACATAGCTATATATACCTAATACCTTATTACGTGCACAATCTATCCATGCACCTTGTATATCAAATATCATAACATATTAACTATAACAGTAGCACCACTAAACATGATCGAAACTGAACTTTCTGAAGTGCTCTATACATGTATTAGATAATGACTGCAAGAGGTCAAAATCTCATTAAGCCCTTTTGGACATTCTTCTCTAAGGTCCCAAAAATATTCTTTTCCCATCTTCCAACACATTCCCCAGCTGCTCCATCACAGCTACTTCCACCTGCAGATCAAGATCTCTCGAATGTTAACTGGCCAACTTGCCCAAGGACACACCTCATGTAAAGAAATGTGCTCTCTCATTTAAGCTGTCAATTGTTTTAGTAGGCAACCTTTCACATGGTTTGTCAAACAAATGCATAGAATGCAATGAATGTTGCAATGTGTACAGAATGAGTTACATGATAGTGGTTCATACAACGAAGAAAAGGCAAACGACGACCAAAAAGGGGAGAGCCTCATTAAATGCAGATGACTTAATAAAGAAAAAAAATCTTATTAATGAGCTGACATCTAGTAGAGTATTATAAGAGTTACAAATATGCATACATGCACGCACACATTATTTATAAAACTGAATCCTACCCCTATAACATTTTATGTTGCACCCAATCAATGTGAGTAATGGGAAATACTTAATGTACGCTCCCCCAAGAAAAACAAACGTATCTGTAATATATTGATATTTCAGAACATTTTCGAAACTGTTACATTCATTCACATATACACTAACACAGCACAAATATTTGCAATATAACTTACCTGAAAATAACGAGATGTTAGATCCTGTCTTCTGTTGATTCGTACAGCTGTAAGCCACACAGGAAATAACCATATTAGTTGTCCCACAACTTTCTCCAGCAAACCTCCAAGATGTTTGTCTTGAAGAGTTTAACACTAATGCATGTATGAACAACCCAACTGCCCACACTTATAACACAACTGCTGGGACCACCCTCACCCAAATTATTTATCAGTCTGGTGGCCATGCCCCATTAAGAACAAATGACAATGACAAATCTTCAAGTTAATTGGTTCCTGGTGTCATCGTCACTGGCTACTAGTTTATAATTATCTGGTAACCACCTCATCTTCATTGCTTTTGTTTGCCTTATATTGTAAATGATGATGGTGAGGAGGAAATACATTAACTTACTTACTCACTTACTTACTTACATATGTTAGACAACTATTTGTAACATGCTATGTTCACACTATAAACAGTACTACCCTATGTGTCATGCAGTGGATGCAACTGTTTCTGCCGTGCAATGAAATGCCGGCCAGTGGTCCACGACCGCTTCACTGCAGTGAGCTGGGTTGTCGCTCTTGTTTATAGGGGGGGGGGGGGGTGATTAATTATGTAACTCTATGGTTATACTATATACATTTCACTTTTGAAAGTTTGTATAGGCCCTAATCATTTACCTCGAAAAGGGTCGGTTGGAAATAATAAATAATTTGTCATATAAGTAAGAATGGTAATTTATACATTACGAGCTAACGTTATTCAACATGTAATTGTGTAAAATCCAAAAAACGGGTCAATGAACCTTGACATTGCTTCTTGGCAGCGTTGCTCACCAGACCAGTGGCGATCCCAGCGGCACCAATTGATAGCAGACCAGTGGCGACTACGGCGGCACCGGCCGACTTCCACGTCGGTGATGGCTCAGATTTCTTCCTGGTGCAAGACGGCCACATTTGCCTGCACGTGGTGTTACGAGCAACGTTCTCTGTGACGTTCGCATCGGATGCAGCACACTCGGTAAGAAGGGTAGGGTGGGGCAAGGAACCCCATTTTCAGGAAAAATGGCTACAGTTATTCATAAACGTATTATTTTGAGGTATCTAATATTATGCTCGCATACGATTGTTGTGTGGTTGTAGTATGTAATACCAAAACATTAGTGACGATTGACAACACCGAAGGATATTATCGTTAATTGTTCAGAGGGGGCGTCTTCCCCCACGGGTTGGGCACCGCCCCCCCCCCATGAGGCGTCTTGCTCCATAACAATAAATTATTTCTCCATTGTATGAAATACGAATATTGAAATGAAACAAACTATTGCTAGTAAAAAAACATTATTTTTTTTCCAGACAGGCGTCAAACGTGCATTGTTGATTTACTCTCGGACTCGCTGTTAGGGGAAATAAAACAACGGACGGTCACGCCTGACGTGTCGTCTTTGTACAACTGAAACCCACACCTCCCGTTGTCCACAGTCCACGAAGGGCTCGCCGCTTATAAGACAGGCCATGTTTCCTCTTAGTTGGTGTTGCCGCTTCTTTTGGTCCTTCCTCCCTCGTCTAGCCGCCCGTGACTTCGCCTTAGCTTTCCCTGTAGCTTCCCCTTCCCGTTTGCTGACTCACGATCAACGAGTTCAACTTATGTGTGATGAATTCCAGTTTATTAGGAAACAAAAAGAGCTTTAAATGGATGTAGGTTTTACGATGTGGCACCTGCCTGTATATATCCAAGGATAACGTGTATTGTGTAACATGCACTTATTATTTAAGTAATACAGTGTGCTCCGAATTGTTCCCAGGGTTGTCTTGCCCCACACTCTAAGGGGACGTATTGCCCCACACTCTAAGGGGACGTATTGCCCCACACTCTAAGGGGACGTATTGCCGCACACTCTAAGGGGACGTATTGCCCCACACTCTAAGGGGACGTATTGCCGCACACTCTAAGGGGACGTATTGCCCCACACTCTAAGGGGACGTATTGCCCCACACTCTAAGGGGACGTATTGCTGCACACTCTAAGGGGACGTATTGCCCCACACTCTAAGGGGACGTCTTGTCCCCAGTAGACATGATGGAGACATCTCTTAATTCCCGCGCTAATATTAATTACTGCCTACACGTTGTAACAATAAATTGGACCGTATACACTAATGGTGAATATAAAACTAGTTGCACGATGTTAAAGGTGATTTGTGTGTTTTAGCCCAACTTCAAAGGTATACAATTGTTACATCAGCTATGCAGAAAAACTGTAAATGCAGATTTGTCCCAACTGTGTATTTCATCTGCATGTGCTTTTGGACAGAATGGGCACTAGGTAGCAGCACTGTATTCACCCACCAGAGACAGACAGCAAGCGCGTGTAATGTTGTAAATACGAGGGGGCGTCATACCTCACTGGGGCTCCTTGTCCCACCCTACCCTAACGCCAATAGAAAGCAGCGCTCGTGATGTGGCTGCAACGTAAAAAGTATAAAGGCGGCTTTGACGGGCGTTTCTTGTTTTGGAGTTAACATGTTGCTCCGTGACCATGAGACGTGGATCGTAGACAGTGATCTATATATATATATATATATATATATATATATATGTTAGTCTTCGCATTATGTTGCAAACCGGAAGTTACTGATCTTCCACCTATATCCGAATAGTTTGGCCTTGCGGAAGACACAACACGCTTTAGGAAGGAATTATGTGTTCGTATATTAAACGTTGTCTAAATGCGAACGCTGCGCCGTCTGTTATTTTAACGTGATTTCTGCTATGCCGTCACAGAAGAAATCACAGACTACCACCGTGGACCTGCCGAAACAGTCATTCCGCGGCAGCGGAAGCTGTGGTCAAGACCGAGCCAAATTGGTAATCTCGTGGGCGAACCA